>PVIC010028509.1:0-23169 GCA_004025085.1 Thryonomys swinderianus
TTTTTTTTTTTTTTTTTTTTTTTTTTTTCTGTGTAGCCCAGGCTGAACTCAAAATCACCTCCATCTGATCCTCCTGCCTCAGCCTCCTGAGTGCTGGCTTTACAGCACCACCACACCTGTCTAGGGGAGGCATATTTTACATCCACACTCAGATATTTACTCCAATTTTGGAAGAGAGCTCCAATAATGATAAAATCTAAGGATCTTCAGTCTCAGTACCAACTAGGAAGGTTTTTCAAAAATACTACTGCCTCGCCAGGCTTGGTGGCTCACACCTGTAATCCCAGCACTTGGGAGGCAGAGACAGGAGGATTGCTGAGTTTGAGGCTTTCCTGGACTACATAGTGAGTTCAGAGCCAGCCTGAGCTACAAAGCGAGACCCTGTCTCAAAAAAAAAAAAAAATACTACTGCCTCAATTTATGCATCCCTCATGCAATTAAATCAGAATTTCTTGAGAGGAAGTTCCTGGTTTTTATAATTTTTAAAAGTACCTCAAGTAATTCTAATCATAGGTGGAGTCAACATGGATATCTTTAGGTTGAAAAGTACTTAAATGTACATGGTCTTCTTCTCATAGCTATCTACGCAGGGCCTCTCTCTATTCCTGTCCCTTTCTCTCCTCTCCCCTCCTTCTCCCGAGGAAAGGAGACACAAATCGAGACCAGTCTGGGCTTCAATAAACTGAAAAGGATAAGCATTTATTCACATAGTGGTGTATTTACACTCTTAAAATTATGTTTATCTGATTTAGTTTATTAGAAAAATCTTATTCTAAAATTAATTTATGCTAAAATTGATGCTTTCAAAAAATAAGAATATAAATTGTAAAATCACTTGAAATAGCATAGCAGGAAGAGACAAGTATTAAGTTGTTAGAGTTTTTTCTCATTTCTTCTTTTATGTATGATTTACAGGCGTGTTTTATTTGATCTCTTGATAAGAAAAATCCCAATAGGATGTTTGCATCTTTTGGTTTCCAGACATTTTTAGTTTTAAGTTTTTAGTTGTATGAGGAGGAATAACAAAACCGACTGGCTTAAGATGGTGACACGTATGTGAGAATAACAGTGCTCAGTCATTTCCATACCCACAGAGGCTGTAAGGTTCAACTGAGACAATGCATATAAATTTCTTACCATAATCCCTGGCATTTTTAGCACATAAATGAATATCTACTTTGGATTTAACTCTTTCATAAATAAAAATTTAGGAAAAATCTAATTTCTAAATTTTTAAAATTTAAATTTAAGGATCTATAAAATCTTTAAAAATTGTACATATGAGTGGGCTTCCAAGATGTGCACATTGTATAAGATTTAAATCAGGGTAAACATATGCACTCAGAAATATCATTTCTTTTTGATAAAAACATTCAACATAATTTGTTGTCCCTTTATATGTGACTCTGACACACAGTCACCCTCCTGGGCAATAGCACATCAGCAGGTCTTATTCCTACCTTCAGTCATTGTCCAACTTCCTTTATCCCTCCCTCTAGGCTCTCAGCCAGCCTCTGAGAGCAACCCCTGTACATGTTCTTCCTTTCTCTTATGCCAGTAACTAAGATTTCTTTCCATTATATAAATAACACAAACATATTTCAAATTATAAAAAATTTTGGAAAGAATCAAAAACCATTGATGACCTGACACTATGCAAAATGAAATATGTTATCTGATGTACACTGTATATGTTTTTAGAATTTCCCAATTAAAAAATATATAAAATAGTTGCTATGCATGGGATAATTATAATAGTATGATTGTTGTGGATTGCAGTCCCACCAATGCCTCATGTGGATGAGCTGGGACATTCTTTTTTTTTTTTTCATTATTCAGTAAACTTTATTGGTACATTATATACACAGCTCACAATCACACAAAATATTGGGAAATTTGTACCAATATGTGACACTAGCTGGGACATTCTTCATCAGAGGCAGGTGAATGTGGAATGTGTGATCCTGGGCTTAAGGGTCTGTGATTACTAAGAAAACTTTTTTTTTTGGTGGTAGCAGGAATTTAACTTGGGCCCTTGTGCTTCTAAAGTAGGTGCAGTACCACTTGACCAAAATTTTAAACCTAGGGAGGAGCTTGTGATGACTAAACTACTATACCTGTGAGTGATGAGTTTGGCCCCGCCCAAATCCCAGTAGTGTGAATGAGGCAAAAGGAACAGAAAGAACTCTCTTGTCACCTTTGCTGCCTTGTGCATGCCGTGTTGTTTCTCCTCCGCAATGCTTGTTTGCCATCCCAGCCTCGGAGTCAGCCAGCTATGGACCGAAACAGCTATTAACTGTAAGCCAAATAAACCCTTCCTCTTTAACTTTTGAAGTTCGGTATTTTGTTGCAGCAAAGAGAAAAGTAACACAGAGAGGTGATACCAGAAAAGAGGGGTCGTTGCTGTGACATGTGGCTCAAGAGCCTCTGAAACTGGCTTGTGGGAAGGGAAGAGTTAGAAAACATTCAAAGATTTAGAATTAGAATTGGAATAGAGCTACAGTCGGAACTCCTTAGACTGCTTGTATTGTGGTCAGAGCACAGAAGACCAGAAGACTGGTAAAGACCAGGCTAGGGAAGTTTCTTCTAGGAAGAAGGATTGCATTGGCCGGTGGGATCCAGATAAGGTATGTTATGACTCAGCAGAAAGTTTGTCTGCACTTTATTTGTGTCCAGAGACTTTGCCTGAGACAGACTAGGGACAGCAGGAGAAATTTCAAAGCACTTAATATTGAGGCAGCATCATGGCTACTGTTGGGTGTCTCTAGCCTAATCTATGTTGAGAATCAAGATAAAAAAAATCCAGCAGAAAGATTTAATACATTCTGAGTTTGGCCAGAAAGGAAGCTCCAGTAAAGCTGTGGACTGCAAAGTAGAGCAGAGGAGATCTTGTTTGCCTCAAAGGAACAAGAGAATAGAAAAGATGGCTTGAGGGCATCACAGGAAGCAGGAGGACTCCACACTTTGCTGTCTCAGAGCAGCGAAGGTAAAAAATTTCACTTTGAGAAGGAAGCCCCAGAGCACCATGATCCAGAATGGCGGCAGCGTCACCATGTTCCAGAATGTCAGTGGTCTGGGGAAGCTGTTTCAAAATGGTGAGGGCCTAGGAAATTGTTCCAAAATGGCGGCAGCCTAGAGAATTTGTTTCCTGGGATTAGATTCAGAGTGGAGTTCTCAGGTCTCCAGGCACTTGACCCCTAGAGCCAAGGGAGAGGGAGGGAAGATTAGCTACTACTGCTCCAGCTGGCAGCAGACCTTGAAGTCGTCCATGTGGCACTGGTTTTAGGTGTATGCTAAGCAAGAGTTGTGGGGTCAGGAGAGTTTCCACCCAGTTTTCAGAAGAAGGCCTAGGAGGCCAGGCAGTGAGCTCCTGAAAAGGCAGTCGGTGTGTGAAGTTGTGAGTGTGAAGCCAAAGATGCAGTGGAGACCCCAGAGGTTTGAAGGAGCCAAGAACATGGATTGGCTGAGAAAAAGTGCACGCAGGGAGTAAGCTCCGGAAAGAGGTTGTGGGAGCTAAAACCACCAGAAATGATGGAGGGGCAGACCCATCAAAGCCATTTGGAGTTTACAACTTGCCACAGATTTCCAGGATACTGGAAGTAGAACTATGGGATTAAATGTTTGTCCTATTAGACTTTGGACTTGCTTTGGTCCCATTCCTTTATATCCTTTTGTTTAAAACTTTTGGCACAGAACTGTCTATTTTGTACCACTGAATGATGGAAGTGCTTGACTTTCTTTTCATTTGCACAGGGGCATTCAGCTAAGAGTTTGCCTTAAATCTCTGAGAAGGCTTTTGACTTGGACTTATCAGCAGTGCTTAAACTCTTAGGTCTTGGGAAATGCTAAAGAAATGAACTAAATTCTTCTTTTTTTTTGTATAAAAGGATATGCATGAGACTTCAGGGGATCAGGAGTGAAATGTTATGAACTGTGTTTAGATGTCCCCCAAAGCATCATGTGGATGAGCTGGGACTTTCTTTGAGGTAGTTGAATAATGGAATATGTGATCCAGGGGTTGAACTTGTGATTACTAAACTGTTATAGCTGTGAGGGATTAGTTTGCCCCACCCAAAACCCAGTAGTGTGAATGAGATAAAAGGAACAGAAAGATCCTTTTAAACTCTCTCTTGTTACCTCTGCTGCCTTGTGCATGCCGTGTTGTTTCTCCTCCGCGACACTTGTTTGCCATCCCAGCCTCGGAGCCAGCCAGGCACAGACTGAAACTGCTATGAACTCTAAGCCAAGTAAAACCCTTTTTAACTTTTGGCTTTGGGCATTTTGTCTCAGTAAGGAGGGAACAGTCACTAAAGACAAGGATTTTTGTTCCATAGTAAATACTAGTGTATATATATGTAGTACATATAGATGGAGTGGATGGAGCCTCACCAGTATTGGTAAAAACTACACGTAAGTCATCCTGGAAATAAAAACTTAAGAGTTTTTTTTTTTTTTTTTTTTTTTAAGACCCCTAGCGGGCCGGAGGGTTAGCTCAGTGGTTCCGGCGCCTGCCTCACAAGCGCAAGGTCCTGAGTTCGATCCCTGGTAACCACATATAATGCTGGGCGTGGAGACACGCCCACCAACAATCAACACCGCATACCACAACTCCGGACGTGGTGGCTCATGCCTGTAATCCCAGCACTTGGGAGGCAGAGACAGGAGGATTGCTAAGTTCGCGGCGGCTTGCCTGGGCACCATAGTGAGCTCAGGGCCAGCCTGAACTACAAAAAAAAGACCCCTAGCACTTGAAGGATCACAAGATGATTTTGTAAACTGTATCTGCGCATATTTATCTAGTGCCTTAGGAATCCCTAGGGGTGATGAGCATGGTGCATGTTTTTAAAATTTGCAAATGTCCTTACGTTCACGTGATTATAGGATATAAGTTTTCTTCCTGTATGACAGAGTCTATTTACTGATACCACGACGGGGAACTGTATCCCTTATTCCTGCCTTCAGTCATATTTGCCAAATTGAGAGACCAATCGTGTTTCACATTAACATCAAGAGAATATCAGAGATGATAAGGACAATTTTATGGGCTTGCTGGACAGTGGGTGTTTTCTTCTCCTTCGCACATCTATGCTGATCCTTGGAAAGCTAATTTTTCACGTCTGTCTCGTCTTTGTGTTTGTGCTAACACTAAGCACCTAGAACTTTCAATTGTACCTCTGTGGAGAATGGGAATTGGCTTAGGATGCTACAAAGCAGCAAATGTCCCCCAACAGCCAAATGTCTGACCCTTGGCTCTGGGTGGGAACCCTTGAGAAGAGAGAGCTGTCTAATACTCTTGTGCTTCCTGACTGGTAGCCATATGGGTGTTGGCTCAGCTCCTGCAGAGCATCCCTGGGGTCAGGACTCCTTCCTCAGCAGGTTCCCACCCCTAGGAAGGAAAAACAAGAGTGGGAGGATCAGGCTGGCTCCTGGTACAGAAGGACACAGTGAATTAGATGAGAATTAGACCCGGCTCTTGGGTCATCAAGGGAGAAGAGGGTAGAACAACACGTAGAAGATTTAAATCACACAGGGCAGGGTAGCATGCTAATGCAAAGAAGGGAGGTCTCCACTTGCCATGCTCTTCTTTTTTCCCAGTGCATCCTGTGGGCTAGGAGCATCATGACCATTTCACCTTTGCAGCTGGTTTGCAACAGGGGTGCATTACGATACCATGTAGAGGCTGTGCAACAGGCTTAATCTGAACTGTTTCTTCTGAGCATGATTGTGGAAATTTCTGTATTCGACTGTCCTATTTCACCAGGTTTTGGAAGACTCAGGACCTTACTAGAAATTCACGGGCGTCTTTGGCTTTCAGCTTCAGTGTGGGAAGACATTTGCCTCTTGCTGACTTCATCACTCGGGGTTGGGACCCAGGGGTCTTCTCAAACCAAAAGCAGCAAGATCACAGAACGTCTTGAAGGCTGTGGTTTTATGTGATTTTTGTGGTTTCTTTAACTGACCAAAACTGGCCTTTCCTCGTCTACTGTCTCTGTCTGATGATATAGTAAGACACTGAACCTTTTTTATTTCTGTTAAGATATATGTGACCTTGTGTGTTCTTGAAGTTTTTTTTTTTTTTTCCTACTGACTCTTCACTTTAAATAAGGACCTGAGCACAGTCAGAGAGGACCTGGGTTGTTCTCTTCACAAGCTCAACTAGAACTGATTTCTCTCTTCTATCCACAGAATCCAAAGAGGGTCTATTCAGGGTGTTTATCACTTAGCAAAAATTAGAAAAGTATATATTCCAAAGCAGGATCAAGACACATTCAGTTCTTTAAACATTGTGCTAATACAATTTACTTTAAAAAAATACTACTTGAACTTGATATTTGCTTTTTCATATCTCATTTGGCATATATAGCATGTATAGGATTTTGTGAGGTGTACCCCTCTGCTATAAAAATTATTTCATCATATTAAAGGATGCTTATGCACACGCTTATATCTTCTAATAAATTTGATACTTCTTGGGATATCTGTTATGCACACTGTAACTCCAATATCTCAATGAGTACCCAAGTTTCACTGAATGGTGAAGAAATGAATGAAAAGTCACTCCTCAGGGTCTCTGTCTTCTGACAATAAGATGACGAATTAACACTCTGGCCTCTAACAAGTACATAATTGCAGACTGACAACAGGTTAGACAGGCTGAAGTGGAAGGGGGGGTGTTTAAGTTTTTCTGTGACCAGAAACCTTAGTTTTATGAATGTCTATGAATGACAGAGTCTCTACGAAGTCAGATGGAGCACTATGGCAGTAGAGAGATGACAAATTGTCATCAGTTCCCCTCAAAAGAATCCCCTTCACTTTGAACATGCATTGCATTGTTCTTGCCACTTTCTGAAGCAGTTCTGGGAAGGCTTTTTCTTGAGTGTCTTTTCTATATGCAGTGTTGACCTTTCACGGTCATTGTGACTTTAGGGAAAAGCTAGGAGTCACAGGATAGCAGAGCTGATGAATGGGAGGGTTGAGGACTTTGACAGTTTTGTTTGATAGAATTTGTGGTAAACATTTGAATCCACCTACAGATTAGTATTGATCTATATTAATGTATACCTACACATAGATGTATGCAGAATATATGCTTATACATATGTGTGTGTGGTTTTTATAAAATTCCACCTTAGGATAATTTGTTTGTTTGTTTGTTCGTTTTGAGACAGGGTCTCGCTTTGTAGTTCAGGCTGGCTCTGAGCTCACTATGTAGCCCAGGCAAACCTCGAACTCAGCAATCCTCCCGCCGCCTCCCAAGTGCTGGGATTACAGGCGTGAGCCACCATGCCTGGCGCTGTGTTATGTGGTATTGATTGCTGGTGGGCATGAGTCACCACACCCAGCATTGTATGTGGTTACCGGGGATTGAACTCAGGACCTTGCGCTTGAGAGGCAGGCGCTGGAACCACTGAGCTAACCCTCCAGCCCCACCTTAGGATTATTAAACAATGCTCTCTGTATACTCTACTCTTCATTCCCATCATTCCTTCTGTGAGGATCACTGACTTTAGAGAGATTAGCTACGAGGATGCCAGGGCTGACACTGGGGAGACCAGCCAGAAGCTTCTTATAATAATCTCAAGCGAAAGTGACCAAACCAGTAAAGTCATGTGACAAGAAAGGCTGTGATTGGAGTGCTACCAAGGAGGTGGCATTTAGGAGACATTCTCAGCCCTCTTCCTCTGAAAGTCACGTATGTCTGAGATGGTCAGTAGTAGCACTGTACCTGGCCTAAGACACACACTTTACCGGAGTGCCCAAAGAACTTTTCTTATCAAGGATACAGACTGTAGAGAATATTGCTCAGAGCCATTTCAAACAGAGTTGCAACTAATGAAGAAGCCCTACCTCTGCAAAAGGAAGGTGTACACTCCAGGTCAAATCCTCAGATGTCTTCTGCCTCGGTTATGCATAAGTTCTTTCTACTGCCTCTGGTCTCCCTCTTTGCAACATCTGATCATTTCTTGTCTGTTATCCACTTCTCCAAAAGGACATATTGCTTTCTTCTTGGCCCCTGCAGACCCCTACACGATCCCGGGAGGAAATTTTGGCCTGTGTTTCTGGGCGGATTTCCCAATGCTCTGACCTTGACCTTGTCCCTCTCAAGGAGGCAGGCCTCTCATCCCTCTGGCAGCTTTGGTCGGGCTCTTCTCTCTCCCATTATGTGAAGGTGTCGGAATATCCCAGGGAATCATTCATTAAGGCTCCGGTCCTGTCATCAGCTCTTCGGAAGTTCTTGGGTGCACTGAGTGCTTCTGGAGATCTAAGCAGCCCACACTGGGCGGCTTTTATCTACAGAGCCATCCCACATCAGGGAGCTGATTGATAGCAAATGGAAAATTAAACATTTATGGCTGGAAAATCAGAAAAGCACAGAAGGAAAAGAGCTTAAGTGCTTGTGCTTGTGGGGGGAGCATTATTCTCATCCACGCTGAGGCTCCTCCGATGCCTGTTCGACTCATCACCAGGGTCCTGTAAGGAAAATCACCTGCATAGAGCATCCATTATGGGGTTGACAAGGTTCTTTTTAGGTCTTTGAGTTTCTTTCCCATCCAACCAATTGCAAAATCCTGTGGTCACTTTCTTCAAATAGTATTCTATCCAGTTTATTTCTTTCTCCCACTACAATGCCTCAATGAAGCCATTATTCCAGAAATTGTTGAGATCAGAACTTGCTTTAAAACAGCTTTGGGTGGGGGGAATCGAGAGAAGGATTATGATTCTCATAAATATCTTATGTCAATTGACTATGATACAGGGCAGGTAAGTATTAATTAATTTAAAATTTTCAGCTTTTTATTAATGCATAATGATTACATTCTTCATGGGGAGGCAGTGCATATACAAACCACATCTTCATTCATTTTTGTAATTCTTTTTCCTTTCCTTTCCCTCCCTTCTCCTTGCATATCTTGAGCCCATCCCCATTTGAATATAATCTTTCTCTCTATTTTCTACTATTATCTTTTCTTTTGCTTTTTAATTATATCCTGGGTTTCTAATATGAGAGAGCACTGTACTATCTTTAAGCGTGTGTCTGATTTATTTCACTCAACATATGGTCTCGAAGTGTATCTATTTTCCCATAAATGAATCAAGTTTATCTTTCTTTATGGTAGCATGGTTCTATACTGTGTATAAATACCACATTTTCTTTTTTTAATAAATTGGATTTGTTACATTTTAAGTATACATTATTATCATATTCTTCATTGGAAATTTGTACTTGTTCATGATATATCTTGATTCTTATTTTTTCCCATTCCACCACCCTCCCTATAATCCTCCACTCCCCATATACATAAGCTTTGTGTTTTTTTTCCATTTTACCATCACATTTTTCTTTCCCTTCTTTGCTTTCTCTTGCTCCTCCTTCCCCTTTGAGCATTTTCTTCCTATTTTGCAATGCCTATCATACATTCTAGACCTCATTTACACCTTCAGTTTCTCCTAACTGGAGAAACAATACAATATCCAAAACCATTCATCTGTTAATGAATATATAGAGCATTTCTAAGGCTTAGCTATTGGGCATTGCATTACTACAAACATGAGTGTGTGTGTATGACTGTGATATGATGTTTTAGACTCTTTTAAGAATATATGGGGCTTGGATATAGCTCAGTGACATTGCCTGTCTCCCTGGCAAATGCAAGGTCCTGAGTTCTATCCCCAGTACTGAGAAGAAGAAAGAAGGAGAAAGAGGAGAAAGGAGAAGATGAAGAAAAGTAATAGCTGGGTCAAATGGAACTTCTAGTTGTGGTTGTTTTGAGAAACCCCACATACTGATTTTTCTAATGGTTGTACAAGTTTCCATGTCTACTAACAGTGTGCAAGTGTTCTTTTTCCCTCCTCACTCTCACCAGCTTTTTAAATTATTTGATCTCTTGGTAACAGCCATTCTTTATGGGATAAAATGGAACCTCAGTGTTATTTTAATTAGCACATCTCTGAAAGCCAGTGATGGTGAATGATTTGCCACACATGAATTGGCATTTATTCTTTCTCTGAAAAGTGTCTATTAATTTGAGTTGCTCTTTTTTGAATTGGGTCTTTTTGTTGTTGTTGTTGTTGTGTCTTTCGTTGGGTCTTTTATTTCTTTTTGAGCTCTTGATATATTCTAAATATTAGGTCTCTGAGGAGGAACTGAGAAATTCTCTAACATGAATGGTACCACCTCACTCTTGGTTTCCCCCTTTGCTGTGCAGAAATTTTAAAATTTGTTCTGATCCCACCTTTTGTTTCTTTGTACTATTTATTGTGCCATTAGGGTTCCATTCAGAAAGTCTTTGGCTACACCTATGTCTTTGAGGGTTTTGCCTTAAAATTACTGAGTTAGATGCTGTCTGGGTCTTTCACACCTTGAGATCATGAAAAGTCTTGTGGCAGTAACGACAGAATGTCCACTTTATTGGCATTGGGATCTGCTTGGGAGGTCGGTTGATCACAGCTCTGGACATGGCAGGTGGATCATAAATGGGCTTGAGATCCACTTGTGTTCCCTCGTGTCTCCCTTTCTGGCAAGGTTCCCTGATCATGTTTCCCAGCCAGTGAGAAATATGCAATTTTGATCTTTCATATCTTTCCACCATGGTGTGTCTTCCTTGCGTCTAACTATCTATAGACTGAATTGCCTTAAAAATGAGACAAACTAAACTTCTTTAAGGTGTGGGTTTTAGGTGTCACCCACAATGGTTAAAATGACCAATAGAGGTCTTAATCATCTTTGTGTACAAACTCTTAGCATATTCCATGTGGGACATACTTAAATGAATACATGAATAAATAAATCTATTGATAAATCTTTTGAGACAAAATATTGCTATATAGTTTATGGTAGTCATGAAATAACTAGTAGCCCAACCTGGATATGAAGGTGATTTTCTTGCCTCAGACTCCTAAGTGCTGAATTTACAGGCATGTGGTATTATACCTGCCTTGGTAAATAATTCTAATTTTTTATCTTGAAATCTTCTCAATGATGATAAGCTTCGGTGTCTGACATAGACAGTATCAAGGCAGAAATAGAATGTTACAAAGTCCAACATTCTACAGCAGACTAGGTGATATTCTCAAACATTTTTAGAATCCTTTTTTAAAGGAGCAGTGCTAGATAAATGGGGTGCTTCTCTGCCAGCTTACATGCATGATAAATAAAAGTCAGAAAGAGTTATAAAATTTTCATAACAATGCTAACCAGTCATCTTAAAATGCAATCCAATGTGAAAGCATTTCCTGATGATAATGTGTGTAAGTAGGTGGGAAACTTCACATCTGTAACCCAGAATCTCCTCAGGATAAAGTAGTAACACTGTTCTCGGAAATTGCATCAGTAGCCTACCACGGGGTCCCCTGGAGACACAGCCCTACTCACACAACATGCATTACCAGGGATCCACTCCATTCTGTTGTCAGTGAGCTGGTGGTTAGCCATTTCAGTCTTAGTGGAAATAACCATTTAGTATGTGATCTCATATACAACGAGCTACTCATATGGGGCTTTCCCCCTACCTCAACCCATCAACCCATACTCTTTAGGGATTTCTTACTGAATTTTAATGTATTCCCAAAAGCAGAAGTTATCACATGGCAAACAGATTGCTCTCCTTAAGCTGTCTTCTGTCATAATAGATAGAATTCCCCTCACCACATAGCAAGCTACTTGTGCACATATGACTGCACTGTAGAAGTGCTTGTCTTTGTTGAAGAGTTCTGAGACAAGTGATGTATGTGTAAGACATCATTTTTAAGCCTAAGAACACAAAGACAGGTACATAGGTAACAGGGATAAACAGGAACTTTGTTGCTTCTCTTCTTTTGCTGGGATTTCCCATCAATGAGATCACGATTATCTTTTCTGTCTAAGCATCACAATACTACAATACCACAAATGTGTTGAAGTTGACATAGGACTAACAGAGGCAGGTGGGAAGCTCTGCTATCCTGCTCAGTTCTTGTTCAATCTTCACTCTATCTCCAAATCTAGCAATACCTGTACATATGTTCAATAAATCATTGGTATTATTACCCCCGTGGCCAGGTCACTGTGGCATGGTTACGGGCTTCGGGCATCCTGCATTGCACTTGATATATATATTTGCACCTCATGGTTTCCCCTACTTGGGCCACTTTTTTGTTGCTCTACTGGAGCTGAGACCTTTGAACTCCTGTTTTACATTGCAATGTGCGGGATGTCCTGTTATTTGCTCCTTGCCTATCTCTCCAATCTCAACTATGTTCTTTCTCTTGCTGGCTAGTGGACTATCCCAGAGAACTATCCATAGGCAAGATGATATGGGATCATGTATTGAGTTTCTGTAAGCTGCTCTTCTGAAAAGATGTGCTCCTTTGAAGGTTGTTCAGAAACTAGGTGATTTCACACATGGATTTTTATGATCTACCTATTTTGAAGGGAGACAGATTGGACAAGGAGAGACCAAGAAAGTGGGAATTTTAAGAGAAATAATGATGGCCCAGATGAGGGGATGGCAGCTATGAACACACCTATTATTGTCAGCTTGCTCTACGGCAGGTGTAGGACTGAGTTTTTAGCTGATTGGCACCTGTAAAGTTTGAAAGAACTTGGAGCTGTAGATATTTTCATTTTGCAAATGTGGAGACTATGGCAACTAGACTTAAAACTTTTCTTTTGATTGGTACAGCCAGGATTCAAAGATTATGTGAAGCATAAGTATCAACATATTTCTGAAGCAGAAAAATAACATAAGCATAACAATTAGCATTGTGTTAGAAATATACTCTCAGATTTCATATACATTGCTTCCAGACTATACAACAAAACCATAGTCATATTTAAAATCTGATGTCAATAAAAATACGATTAAAAGCTTAAAACGAGGCAGAATATGCCATTCACAAAATGGAATACCATGCAGCCATTGAAAACGGATGACAAAAGCCTACTGTGACATTGGAAAATGTGATTCACACGTTCAGCGACACAGATTGGAGGGTAGCACAGAAAGTAAATTTCAGTTTTACTAATGGACATATATTACTTCTATAACCAGAAAAAACAGTTACAATTCTGAATTTCAAAAATCAAAATGAACTGTTTTCCACACATGTGACAAAACAAATTAAAATATACTATTGTATTAATTATTGAAGAAGTATATCCACTGCTAACTCATAATCTCCATGAAAGTACTGGTCACATCTTTCTATCACTTTGTTCCTAGCACATAGCACCAGGACTGGCCTGGGACACATTTGCAAAGAAGGCATTTATTTGCATTCATACTGGATGTGTGCTCGTAGGCTAAGTATATAAGATGCCTTAGAAATTTTATCATCTGGATTAATTTGCCCTCAAATTTCCCAGTTGTAAAGAGCCAGAGAAAGAGATTTTTTTCTCTAGACTAGTTCGTGGGAAAATCACTCATCTGATTTTTTTAGGTACTTTTTAAAAAGAATCACACAGTTCCTGTCTCCGCCCCATCACTGTAGCGCATAAGTGTTGCTGCAGATCTGCTGATGCCTATGTCACCACTATAGTTTCCATCCCACAGGGGAGAAAGAGGGCCACACTGTGGTCCTTTTGCTTTTCAGCTTGGAAAGAGAGGATGCCTGGATTCTGCAGCCACCAACTGTCAGCCCCTCTAGCTGTCAGCTCAAGTGCACCGTGGCTGCCCAGTTTCTTACCTGTCCATATTGAGCCAGCTCCCTTTCACTTGCACAGGGCATAGGGATGTACTTATTATAATAGTTCTTGGGCAGTTTTGTTGTCTGATTAGTAAAGAAAAAGATACCCTGAAAACACATAAGATTAAAACTGGAAGGACTTTTTAATCCAATGAACCTGAAGGGAGTAGAAACAAGGGGGCAAAGAATCAGCCCAGAAGTGCAGAAAGTGTTCTTATAGTTAGTGAGACCACACGTGCAGACACACACACACACGCACACACACACGCACCATTAAATGATTAGAAGAATGAGGAAGTTTGGGAAATGCCATGTGAGTTAAGCCATGAGAAATAACTCAATACATACAAATCCTGGAAAACTTGAAGCAACCAGTAGAGGAAGTATCTGTTTGATGCTATCAGGAATAGACACAATCACCTGAAAGACACAGAATAAACAAGAAGAGATAAAGAGAGGCCAATTATTTCTGGCAAGTACATTATAGCAGATATGGCCTTCTTCCCGAGTTGGTAGTCTAGTACATCAGGTTCCCTGAAGAAGAGACTTAAATACTGCTGTTCGTCTTTCATATCACACTCTTCATCTTTTTAAAAATAGCATAGGAAAAAAATAGACTTGGGCTGGGAAATAGCGTAGAATATTGAATGCTTCTGGGATACTTTTCACTCCCCTTTATCTGCTCAGTTCACCGTCTCCAAGACTTAGTGTCATGTTTGCGCTCGAGGTCTGAGCTCTGCAGGAGTGGCTCCACTCTGGTTCTCTGGGTTTGCCTTGAATTCCTTTGTGTTCAGTTTTGCTGAGCTAGCAGATGCCAATTCAGGGACATCCAGGAGAAATGCATACAGGCGGGCATTAGGATTTTTATCGATTGCAAGGAACATGTTTAAACAGTCCTCCATAGATTTACAAATGAGAGAGCCTCTACTTGACAATTTCATTCCAGGAGCATTTCCTTCTCTTTAATTGCCTGCTACTTCATTACAGGGACGTTCTCCATCAGCGTCGAAAAGCTGCAGCTGCTTTTCCCAGGCGTTTGTCTCTTTTAGCGTAAACCATCAACTTGCCATTTCAGTCTTCTAAAAAAATGCTTATGATTGACAAAACTTTATGAAATTGCGGCAAATTGGAAGAAAATGAGTACCAAGAACAAGGAATAGTGAAGCGGTATTCAGAGGGAAATTTATCATTGTGGGCTAACAGTGTAATTGGCTAGTTAACTATGTCATAAACGGGTTGTGCTTTCGGCCCCTACCCTTCTCATTATTTTCTTTCTTCTTGTGTCTAATTCCCACAAAAATTAAACTTGTGCAATTTATTGCCATTGGCTTTGAAAGGCTTTCTATTTGAAACACTTTCGCTTGGATCATTTTGCAATTAATTCCACGAATATTGAAGGTACTCTATGATAATAAGTTTTTAATGATAGATCTCCAACCTACCGGTTCACCACTGCTTAAGAGCTTCAGTTGCTCTCTTAACCAGGAATTCAGTCACTTCTCTTCGTGGAACAATCACTACTTCAGTCACACAGGAACCTAAGTACACCGAACATTTTCCCATGCCAATATTTATTTTAATTGGGTACAATTTACATATAGCAAATACATTTTTATGTGTAATTGAATGACAGATGTATTTCTACTGTAATCATGATCTAAACTGAGAGAAATTGGCTTCTTGAAAAATGGACTTTGAAGTATTGCGTTTATAGGTGTCCCTGTCCAAATCAAAATGCTCATACAATGCGTTGTAAAGAGCCCATGATTCCAAACCCAAACTCAGTTTGGGCCAGAAGCCCTTGTGTTCCTGTGTGTGTTTTATTGTTAGTATATATTTGTGATATATATAATACTTGCATTCCCATTAGGGAATTACTACATACATACATTACATCTTGGTCACTTTTACTTTCCTTCCAACACCCCTTCTCACATTGCCTTCCCATCTTCACACAGCCTACCTTATTGTTTTCTACCAGCACTCTTTCATTTTTCTCCTAAATCATTCATAGTTTGGATTATTCACTAAAAAGAGATTACGTGATAGAATTTTTCTCTTCCAATCGGTTTTGGCTTGAGCGCACTTTGTCTGAAAATAGGATAGCTATTTGTGCTCAGCTTTGGGCTCCAGGTGCATGAAATGTTGTTTTACATTCTTTTATTTTCAGCCTATATGTATCTTTGTGTGAGGAGTGTGTCTTGTGCAGGCAACACAGTCAAACTTTGCTTTTGGACTCAATTTCCCAGTCTGTGTCTTGATTGGTGAGTTAAGACCACTGAGTATTATTAATGAAAGGGATTTACTCAATCCTGCCATTGAATTATCTTTCCAGTGCTGATTTCTTTATTTTCTTCCTTCATTTTTAACTCTCCAAGTTAGATACTTATTTTTCTTTTAGGCTCATTGGTGATGTCGGCCTCGCCTTAGGCACTTTTTAAAAAATGCTGATTTGTGGTCATACATTTTTCTCTTTATGTGGAAAGCCTTTATTTTTCCCATTGATTTTTAAGAATAATTTGTAGGATGCCGTAATCTGCCTTGGAAATTGTTTTCCTTGCGGGCTGGAGTGGCTCCACTCCAAGCTCTCCTGACCTTCATCTCCCCGCAGGTGCTCATGTCTGCGCTGTCCATGCCTCACCAGGTGAGCGCGCTGGTCAGCATCCTCCGCTCCGACTTTCCCCCTCCACCCAGTTCTCCATCCACAGTTCTTAAATATGTCTGTCCAGCCACAGAGTCACAGGTGGTCGGGGTAAGGAAAGGAGGCCCCTCTGCTTGCGACTCAGTAGCCTTTGGGAGCCACTTGGAGGGAGCTCACCTGAGCACCAAGCTTGGGGACTTTTGGTGGCCAGGCAGATGTACCCCATGTGGGTGCCCAATGTTCTGGCGTTTAGAGGGCAGATGGCGAGCACGACACCACACACGCACAGGCGTCAGCAGAATCTGTGGGTCGGGGCCGGGTATCCACTCTGATAATGCCGCAGGGTCTTTCCTCTGCCCCTAGGTCACACTGCTCACGGCTGCTGCAACTCCATCCTGCGGGTAACATCGGCCTGGTTCTGGGACCTTTCCAGGACCGCTCTTGTTCCTTTCTGTCCCCACAGCTTGCAGATCCTAAGTTAGTATCTCCTTCCGGTGACTCTCCGGCGGGGACCCTTCTGAGGAGCCTCTCCTGCCAACGTCTTCTACCCTGGACTCTCCCCCCCGGGAGTGCTGGGTGGTGACTGCTGGCCCAGGCCCTGCTGCTGTGCTTAACTTCTTCCCTCAGACTCTGGATCCTTTTCCGGGCTGGAACTAGGCAGGAGGCAGCCCTGCTTCTTTCTCTGAACACCTGTGATCCGGGAATTTGCCTGGTGGGCTTCTCCTTCCGTTGCCTTCCTGTGTTTTGGTTTGAAGCTCCTTTCCCTCCTTTCTGTGCACTTGAAAATGCTGGTTGGTCCAGGCCTCTCTTGAGCACTGCTGCCTGTGGCCTGCCGGGATGTCTCTCTGAAGACCTTATTTTTGAAACTGCAGCTGCATAAATGAATGAAGGAAATTCAATGGCAGATGATAACTTTGTTCAAAGTGCCACATTTTTCTAGTCTGCAATTCAAGTCATATGAGCCGGGCCCCTTTTAGTCCTTCTCTAACTGCCCCTCGAGCCTCAAACCACATCTCTGTGTCCTGAAATAGCACACGCCAGCAGACGGAGTCGGCACATCACTTGGGCAACTTAGTTAGTCATTTATTAGTTTATTTTTATTGCATCTGCAGTAACTTGGCTGCTAGATGCCTGTGTATGTTCATTAAAATGGCTTTTAGATATTATATTTTCCAATTAAAATGCAACTCACTAAACCAATCAATTATAGGTTATTATGACATTTCAAAGGTGACTTAAAATGCAATAACACAAAATTAAGAAACCATAATTTGACTGAAAAGGCCACCTCTATTTTATGGCGTCAACTAGGAAAATGTGTGTGATCTCCGAAAGGTACAGTAATTATGCTTACTCTTTTTTTCCTCATGTCTGATTGATGTATTAAACTATGTTAAGAGGGCAATTTAGAAATACTCCTCTGAAGTCCCCCCACCCCACATCACCCCAGGAGCAAAGAATTAGACTCTTTCTGTCAACTTACCAGTGATTTACCCTGCCCTTAAGACAAATGGAATTTTGGATCAACTAACGTTCCTTCCTGGGAAAGAAGCGTGTCCCTTATGATGCTCTGTTCCTCGCCTTTGCTCAGATACCTCTAGATGTACCCGGATGTGGCCACGCTCCTCTTCTGGTGCGCTCTTTTCCTGACCCACGTTCAGAGTGGGAAAACTGTCATTAAGCATGAGCTGTAGGTGCCATTTAAAAAGGAATAAGATTAGTATTGACCGTGGGAAGCAAAGGTCAGCCAGGGGCCTCTCTTTCTTATTATTGTTTCTTTTCATACGTATCTCCTCATTTCAGGTGTTGATGAGTCTTTTGTGGGCGGAATTCCTGCTTTGAATATTGTAATACATCAAGCCAAGGTTCATCTCAAGAAATGTGCTTTGAAGGCTGTTCCAATTTTGCTGCTGTAAATTTATTATTTAAAGAAAATGCTGTGGCATACAATATTTTAGTAACTTAAAAACGCAGAAGGGCTAACAAGAGAGGGCAAAGACAGGAAAGGAGACCGAGCGGGGGTCTGTGTCAGTTGTTGGGAGAGGTGGGCTCGCTGGAGTGACGAGAGAGACCGGAAGGAGAGGACTGAGAAGTACCCGGAAGCAGAGCAGAAGGCTCGCGCCCGTGACGCGCTGCTCCCAGCGCGGGGTCTGCGGCAGGGGCCGAGGTGCCACTCCTGGCTTCCCCGCGCTGAGTCCCTTCCCGTCCATCGTCCCTTTCTCCTTAGGCTGTCAGCCGGGCAGCTCCTGCATCCGAGCGCAGCGCCTCCTTCCTTACTCTCTTCCTAGCCGTGCACAGCCAGCGGCCTCGGGCGGGGTTCCACACCCTCTCAGTAGGGTTACTGTGTGTGCCCTTTTCCTACATCCTCAAATTATTGAAACGAGAATTAAGTCGTGTCATATAGTGGTACAAATGCTCAATGTTGAGTGCGATCATGACGTGTGTGTAAAATGTACCTAGATTGCAATATAAAAATTTTAAAAAGAATAAAAATATTAAAAAGAGAAAAAAAATGAATATAGTCAGATTAGACCTAGGCAGAGTTATAGCACATCCAAGCCCTGGGAGAAAACCTATAGCCCGAGGAAGAGTATTGGTGAGTTCAGAAAGCCCAGATCCTCTTTCTCCTGGACCTAAACATGGGGGCACTTCTTACTGTCTGTACTTCGGTGGCGGTGGCCTCACTTAGATGATTAAAGAATTCACCCCGTAACACGTGGACAAATCAAAGGGGTAATGACACGTCACACTTGGCTAACACAGAGCAAGGATTCAGTATGAGTTAGCTCCCCCTTCATTTTGTCCTCTAGTCCTCTCAGGTTTTCTTTGCATTCCTGCCCTCTGGTGTTGTACAGCTCCCGGTGATCCATGGATGCTATCCCAAGCCAGTGAGGAGGAGGCTGGTGTCTTTCACCTGAATCATCGGGCTTCAGACATGCGAAGGACGTGCTTTTGTGTCTTTATTCAGGACCCACTGTCTGCAGCAGCAGGCTTCCTCCTGGCCTCCCTTTCTTTCTAACAGAGGACTCCTCCTCTTGTCGTCAGTAATTTAACACCAAGAATAGCATTATACACTCCTAAAAACTTGCCTTATTGCAATGATTTTGTGTTCGTTTATTTAGCAAGTGCTCACACAGGTCTCCTCTGCTTCCTTCTCAGCTCAGCCTTAGTCACAGTCTCTTGCTCCCCAAATCAACATAGCTCAGTCGGTCTTAGTTTTCCCATATTCTCTTCACTCAAGTCAACGTACTCCTCCCTCAGACTTCACTTCTGCTTTCTGTCTAACATAGTTAGGGGCTGCGCACCATCATTACAGCAAGAATTCCTTCAAGATATAAAAATAAGTATAGAGGACCTTTCTCTGAACACTGATGTAGCGGGTGATAAGATCCTCCAAGATTTGTCTAGAAGAGCTGTGTGTTACTGGTAGGCTGTTTGACCTGTGTGACCAGCACTCTCCCTTCCAGGGTTCTGTTACATAATCTCCCAAGAAGAATTTAGCACATGTAATCTCAGTGTGGCAGTTTCATCCGTGTTAATGTCCTTCTCCCTTCAGCCACACGAAGGCCATTTGTCTTCTAAAGCGGGCCGTCCTCCGTTCAAATCGGCAGTGTACCTTGTGTCACACCTAGAAGGCAGAGGTGAGCGTGGCACCCGACTTGCCACTAACCAAGTCTGTGACCATGAGCAATTTCAAAAGCTTCCACGAAACTCAGTTTTCATTTTTACTTTCCATGACATGAGTGTGACGTGCTCATTTATATGTGCTTCCAGTAAAATGAACCTATATGCAGATTATTATTACCATGATATCAACTACATCTCTAATATTCTTATGGGAAAGGAGAGTCCAGTATTTTATTTCATGACAACTCAGTGGCCAGATGATGAACCTTTTCACCATGTGGAAAAAGCACTAGAGGACTGTCTAGCCAAAGGACAGTGTTCACGTGAAGATGGGGATGATTTGCGATGCAATTTTCATGCCTATAGGACTTTTCTCCTTACCTCGAATGTCTTTTCTTCCTTCTTAAGGATTTCCCAGGGCCTAAGAAAATACACAGTGCAAAACTTTATTGCCATCAAGGGTGTGTCTGGGCTGCATAAATAATTATTCTTAGCTGGTATGTGTGTATTAGGTAATTTAGATAAAACCAGTTTCTAGAAGGACCCGAGGCTTCTCCATCCTCAAAAAACATTATCTTAGGTGTTTTCCCCACATACAACTGGGTATGCTAAGACCTTGCCACCAATGTAAATCATCTAAGAACTACCTTACTTGGGAGTTCTACATAACAGAATAGGAATTCTTACAGAGCAGTTTTAATACTTAAAATGAGACTGTACATTAGATAAAGCCCCCATTTGATAGATGAAGAGAGCACCTTCTACAGGTGAATCCACTTGATTGTAGTTCACCCAGGTTTTATAGGAAAATCTGATTTGTAGCTCTCTTTTAACCTAAATCCTCTCCCTCAAGGACAACTCAGAAAATGTTGGAGAAATACTCATTTGGATGCCTGTATATTTATCAGTAAATGCACAACAAAGAATAATTTAGGTATAGATTTTGGGGAAACCAAGTATTCAAAATTATCTCCAATTTTTCCATGAAATGAAAAAGAGTTACATTCCCAGTGCTATTGTTAAAGTTAATGGGCTGGATCATGAATGAGTTAGCTAGTTGAGTAATGAAATAAAAATAAAAGAGGCCTCTGCCTAATATGTATTATGGTCCTTCTCTTTTCAGTGAAAATATTCTCCTACTTGAAAATGTAAATACAATTCTCTGATGTTTTAAAGGCTGGTATGCAAAAGCTCCAAGGGCTTTCCAGTGTTTGAACACTTTTCTCATACCCCTTAGCGTCTGCATTTCCTAGATGAGGAAATAAGGAATGAGAGAATAAATCTCCTGAATTTCAGATTAAAGGAAAGTGGTTGGTCCAGTTAGAGCTCAGGATAGAATTTCTGAGGCTCAACCTAGGTGGCATTTACTCTTTAAAATATCATCAATATATGAAGCATTAAAAACAATAGCAAGTCCTTGTAAATGTATACCTGCACTGACAGTTGCTCGGAATATGTTTCACCTCATGACTCTGTGTTAATACACAGAGCAAACAAGATCAAGACAAATTCATCAACCTCTGCATCCCTCCCCATTTCCTTTCTTCCTAATTGCTTAGTGAGTAGTGAAACCTTTTGTTTCACTTTGGGACTCATCAGATTCCTGTTCCCATCTTAATGTCTTGCATATGTATCAGTTCTGGGTAAGCCCTGTCCCTCCTCCGGGCTCTAGTTTTCTCAATGGATCCATGTGAATGGCATCATTTGCCTATTACGCTGTAGATTTAAGAGCATTTACATGAAAGTATATTTTGTAGGTGTGGCAAACATATAGTGCTCTCAACAAATGCTACTTGTACTTTTTTTCCCCTGGGCCTCATAAGTAAATTAATCCACACTGCACTTCTCCATTTAGGATGACCAGGCCTCAGTGGCTGACAGCTGGCTTGGGTTTATGTTCAATAAAGAGGCACATGGAAGATTTACCACCTGGATGGGACATATGGGCTCTTTCCGTTTTCATTAAGTGGTGGCAGAGCATGTTATAAAATTATAACCTGTCATCTGTCTCAATGACCTTAGAGCTATTGGCCCTTGTAATGTTCTTATATGAATATTCCATCAGTAAAATGTACAGCTGCCAGTTCCAGAGATCAATACCACATATTGGGGTGGTCATTACAGGAATTTGTGATGCCACCCCTCAGATCGCCGCCTGACCCAGGGGAAGCCATTCATTCTGTCCAGCACAAACAGGCCTAAGGGTTTGCATTGAAAAATGCACTATTCTTTTTTCCCTTTTTTCCCCCCAATTTCTTATCGAGTTTATTGGTAAATTTAGGAACACATTATGGTCATATTCCTCATTGAGATGTAACACGATTCATGTTTTTCCTATTCCCCTGCTCTTCCTTCAGTCCTTCACCTCTCCATATATATAAGCTTTGTTTCAAATTTTTTCCTTTTAATGATCAAACACTGTCTTGTCCTTTGCTTCTCCGCTAACTGCCCTTCCCCTTTGAACATTTTTTTCCTATTTCACAACACCTGTCTTATATTTTGGACCTCATTTATACCTTAAGTTTCTCATACTAGAGAAATGGTACAGAATTTACACAAGTGAGTCCTCATTATTTCACTAAAAGTAGGTCCTCAAGGTGTGTGCAGTTAGCTATAAATGTCTCCAGTTTATCTTTCCTTGATGGAGTGGACGCTGCATTCCAGAGGAACTTGAGTCAGTCGTTTTTATGGTCACTAAACAAGTTTTTAAAAATTTCTTTATGCATTCACATTGTATCAGGCTAGGTATTAATTTATGCCTATAGTAGGTACTATATGGTATTCATACACAGAAAGACAAAGAATGATCTAAAATATGTTGAATGTTTAAATAAAAAATAGTTATTACAGTAAAAAACCTCTTGCCAGGTATGGTAGCTCACACCTGTCATCCCAGCACTCGGGAGGCAGAAGCAGGGGGACTGCTGAGTTCCAGGCTTGCCTGGGCTACATAGTGAGCTCAGGGCCAGCCTGAACTACAAAGCAAGACCCTATCTCAAAAAACAAAACAAAGCAAAACAAAACAAAAACCTCTCCTTTGCTTTGGACACACCCATGCACTGTTCTTGCCTTTTTCTGCAGGAGTTCTGAAGTCCTGTTTCACAAGGACATTTTCACATTCTGTCATGACTGTGCTCTGTGTCACGTATCAGTCCTAGTGTGGCAATTTCTGTCTAATAAAAGTTTTGTGAGGGGCCGGAGATTTAGCTCAGTGGTTCTGGAGCCTGCCTCTGAGC
>PVIC010028510.1:0-23182 GCA_004025085.1 Thryonomys swinderianus
AATGTTTTTAAGATAAGAGAATCCTCTCTATTTGAACAAAAAGACCCATAGGAAAGGAGCATATGGAAAAAATAGGTGAATGGTAACAATTCATTTCTATTTCTCAGATATTTGCACTTTGTTATCCTGTGTGTATCTGGATCCCGGCAGAAGCTTACTGGTATGGACAGCAGCAGCCTGGCGAGGCAGCGCCGAGCAGCAAGACGGCTCCTGACTTTGCACTTCCTGTAACTTCTATTGCTTGGAATCCTAGGTATTTAACATATGTGCACATTTCTGTATTCATCCAAAAGACGATTTCAAAGTATGAATTTGAAGTACTTACATATAAAAGCTGACAAAGGCAGTTTGATTATTTCAGCATTTCTACACGGGTAAAAATTAAATCTGTTCCTGTTCGTAGTAGACAAAATTGAATATAATCCTTTCTATCAGTACAAACAAATAAAAGGTAAAGGCGTTCTCATTGTTTACAAATAGAACGCTCACAAGAAAAGGGAAATATTTATTTCACTAGATATCCACCTATATATACATTTAAATAGCCACTTTGCTTGGTATCCCTCCTTGAAATATCCATTTAAATAGCTTTTGCCTGAGTTTTTAAAAGTTCTGTTTTCAGTGACAAATATTTGGGATCCATTTGCTACATATAAAGAAAGAAAAGAAAAAAGTTGGGCACTGCTGTGTCTTTTGAGATACAGGAACATGACAGAAAATGACAAATGGGAGAATGTGTCACAATGAAGCATGATATATTATAGCAGAGTGATATGCTGATACTCAAAGAATCCATAATATGCATCTTTCTTTTTATTTGCTGCTACAGCAGAGGAGATTATTCTTATAGATTAAAGAACTGCTGTCACATTTAAGGTAACAAAATAAATATATTTCACTACATTAATATTTCTGTATAAGACTATTATGTGTGTTTTCTGAACTTCCTTTCTAATAATTTCAGATTAGCAGTAGATGCACTTATAAATAGAATTCTGTCCCCATGACTGCCTTATCCAGGGGTAACAATATTGTGAGTCTGAATTCCAAGTCATTAATAAGGAAAATATCTGAATGGTTCTTATGAACAGGCATATGCCTGAATAAGAAGCTTAGATTTAAGTGCAATGCCATTTTGATGGGCTTCACAGGATCCTCTAGGGAAAAAATTACCAATGGGCAGAAATTCCGAATTTAAAATTAAAATTATCCAAATGATTATTGAAATGCATTTAGATGTTATTTTTCCTTTTTACATGACTACTGTTGGCCTAATGGGGCTATGTATTCTAAGTATAAGCAACTAGTAACATGTAAAATATTCAGTAAGTATAGCTCACTATAAATTTGTTAATCTACAACTAATACTCCTTTGGCTTCTTTGTTTCTCGGAGAGGTAGGCATATTTCCTGTTTCTCAGAAAATTGTTGAGGTCTGTCTTAAAGGAAGGGCAAAGTACAGTCAGTGATATCAAGGATTAGCGGTCTTAATATACACTAATGACAAAATAATATGCATGTGAGTACAAAGGCAACATTAATGTAAATTTTAAAAAGGAAGCAATTTTACACTACAAAAAAGTTCTGTTAAGATGTTTTTTAAAATTCCTTTGTAATCTTTATTTCCTCCATTTCCCTCTTATTTGTCATTATAAAAGGATATTCATGGGCTAGTTTGTACAGTACTGTCCTATACTAACTACTGCACCCTGCTTTACATAAGAAAAGATTTTATACATGAGTTTATAAATCCTGAAATAATTTACTTCTGAGTATTTTTGTGTACTGCTTTTGCAACACATGGTGACCCATTTCCACAAAGTGATTTCTGACCTTATGTTTTATATCTTTCAATAGATAGTTCATATAAATAAAATTGCATATGGCTTTTATTTTCACAAGCAAAATAGCTAACTCACTCATAAAAAACATGAGTTTTTCTAGTTCTCCCGAATGAAAAACAGTAACAAAAGAAACATTAACACTTTTGTACAAACAAGTTATATAGATTCATACTCATAAGAAAAATTTATAGTATGTCTTGCCATCATAGGAGCTCCAACTTAAATAAAAATGCTTTAATACTGTAATCATCATTTCAAATATGAAATTCAAAATTTCACATGAAATAAACTAGATTCAACATTTTCAAATTAACTTATGCCTTTTTCAAATTAATTGTGCCTAATGAGGAACTATTTAGATGTAGAAAATATTTTGAGGTAAAATATAATTTTACTTTATTAGAAGAATATAATTACATTACAATTACAAAATATTATTTTTTAAATTGAATTTTTTATTGGTACATTTTATATAGAGCTCACAATCACACTCAACATTGGGGAATTTGTACCAGTATATGATACAAGTTAATTCTCCTTAATATTACTTTTTTTTGAGACAGGGTCTCGCTTTGTAGTTCAGGCTGGCCCTGAGCTCACTGTGGAGCCCAGGCAAGCCTCGAACTCAGCAATCCTCCTGCCTCTGCCTCCCGAGTGTCGGGATTACAGGCATGAGCCACCACGCCTGGCCTTAATATTACTTTTTGAAGAAAAGAAAAGCATTTGATTTAGATAGTTTTTTAGAAATGATATTTTTCCATCAGGTCTTCCCTTGCAAAAAAACATAGAAATACTTCAGGCTTGCTACAAATTTAGGAATGAACACACATAATGAGTAATGAAGTTTACGCATAATACCAGTTACAAAAATCAAAATATCAAAATATTCTAGCAATTATTTTTCAGGATATGATTCTCGCACAAAATATGTAAATCTGCTGTAGAGAATGTTAATATTCCCAGTGTGCATAAGAAGGTAAAAGTTCCCAGGCTTTAATTTGTAACACGAGATTTGTAGGTATATGTATACATATTTAATTTAAAACTTTGGAGAACTGTAGCATCCCAGGAAAGGAATAGTACATAATGGATTAAAACCACATGTGAATTGCATTAAATTGTATCTTTGACTTTTTTTTTTTGAAACATGGTCTTGCTTTGTAGTTCAAGCTGACCCTGAGCTCACTGTGTAGCCCAGGCAAGCCTCGAACTCAGCAATCCTCCTGTCTCTGCCTCCTGAGTGCTGGGATTATAAACGTGAGCCACCATGACAGGTACTGTTGTATGTGGTACTGATGGCTGGTGGGCGTGAGTCACCACGCCCACTATTGTTGTATGTGGTGACCACGAATCGAACCAGGGACTTTGCACTTTCTAGGCAGGTGCCGGAACCACTGAGCTAAATCTCCAGCCTCTGTCTTTGACTATTTTAAAGACATGGATCATCGTGGGCTGAAAATATCTCTATTTTTAAAGTAGAATCTCATATTTCTGATGTTTCTTTTTTCTGAGTTAAACGTTAGTCTACATAAAAATAAATCACACACAAAAATTCTGTTGGCCTGGGGGGAAGAAAAACCAGGATTACTGTCATGTAGTCAGATATTAGACTATTTAATGAATATCCAGTGTCTACTCAGAACAATATTTTGATAAATTCAAATAAACCAAAATTTTAATAATTTAATATTTTAGAATATTTAGAAACACTTGAAGTTATTACATGGAACTTTTTTTATTTTTAGCCTTCAGTTCAACTATGATAGTTTATGTAAAGTACTTTGCACTTTTAATTTACAGAATTATATACATACTAAAATTTTAAACTCAGTCTGTGAAACATGATCAAAAACATGATTAAAAATTTTAAATTGTTTAAGAAGGAGCTTGGGATAGAGCTCACCCTAAACGTTCTTATTTCAGTGAATATTAAAATTTATCTATCTATCTATCTATCATTTATCTATTTATCTATCTATCATCTATCTATCTGGATATATCAGAGAATTCCAGATTTCTCATTATTTTTAGTAATTTTTCAACTTCTTCCTTTCCCACACAGATCTCCAAATAGTTGGTTGCTTCCCCATAGCATATAATCAGTAATATGCTGGTAAGATTTAATAACCAAATCTCCAGAGAAAACAAGAACCTTCTGCATAGTGCTTGTTGATGTGTTTGTTGGCAGCGAGGCCGGGACCAAGCTAGCGCCCCGGAAGGAGGAACTGAGCGGCTCACGGAGCACACCAGAGAACGGCCACAGCACCAGCTCTGTCCCTGCAGGCTACATCAAGAACATGGTACAATGTGGGCAAATAATGTGGGAGTAATAAGTTGCATCACTATCCCAGATTTTAATGTAGTGCCAATAAATAATTCAATTTTAAAAATAAATAAATAGTGAAAAAAAGTAAGTTTATGTGACTTGATAGCAGTGCACCAGAGCCCTAGCAGCTATGATCCTTTTATGGTTCTAAAAAGAACAAAATTCTTTACATTTCTGGGAAAAAAAGGCTTTTATGCTGGTTCAGTGTTATCACCTGCTGACTTACTAATGATCTAACTTCAGAAAGACAAAAATGAAAGACTCTTTTACAAGAGGCAAAGGCTGAATTAAAAATTTGGGGAGGGGCTTACTTTTCAGCATTACTAAGTTTTACTGTAATTCTAAAGTCAATTCCTGGTACAGAAATCTGAGGTTATTTGAAAAAATGGTTCTAGCCATTTTTAAACTGCAACTTGCATCTTTGAAATTTAACATGGTAAAACCTCATTACCACTATTTATATTCTGCGTACATAAAATAACCTAGCGAGTTGGAAGAGCAATAATTTATGATTATTAAGATATTTTATTTTAATACTCTAATCACTCATTGTTAGGATCGCTTCTCTTTGCTCCCTGTAGATATCTACTTTCACTAAAATATAAGATTCTGAGCCTCATCTGTGTTTACCATCAGTTCAACTGGAACAAGTAATTTTTCTTCCACATATCCCCCTGAGAATGTGAAATTTTCTCATCTCATCTGGACCCAAGATGAATGAAACTTGACACATTTACTTAAAGGAGCCGTTTAACTCTATCATTACTGCACAAAACAATCCAAGGTTCCTTATGATATTTCACAGTAAGTGAAATTCACTGTGAATTAAAGTGAGTAACTAATAAAAGAAAACATAGTTACTTGACCTATTTTTCTCCTTTATTTGCTGTGTATTGAAGATAAAAACAGTGAAGCCAGAATTCATCACTGTCGCTTTGTTAACTGTTTAATAGTGATACTTTGTGTATTGAATGTTGACATATTAGGTCACATATGTCAAGTAGAAGAGCTGTAATTCTTAACATGTAACTTTTGGCTAAATAGTTTATTTTAATAGAAAGTATTAAGCTGAAGTAGAGATGCAGAGTTTTATAGAGTGAGTTTAGTCACAACTCCTGCTGACAAAAGTAAAATAAATAAAAAGCATATTTTTTGAAGTAAAATAAAAAGCATATTTTTTGAAGTTGTCCTACTGAAAATAGAAATATTGATAGCCCCAAGAGATTTAGGCAATTAATGTTAGGGTTTTTTTTTTACATCAGTTATGAGGGTTTGACTAAAATGTCCAGAATTTTTACTTTAGAATAAAGCCACAGTTTAAAATATTACCAAAAACATTAAGACAATGGGTTTCTAAACCCATAGTTCACTTTACATATGGATTTCTACGACTGAATTTTAGATTTTGTAAAATAGGAACTATTCAAAGGGAATGTGGTGGGGGAACCGTAATGAGGGGAAAGAATAAATATGATTCAGAAAGAAAAGGAAATTGCATGTACATAAGGGGTGGGGTTGTGGGTGGGTAGGGCCGTGGGTAAAAGTGAGAATTCACTTGTGTCATATACTGGTACAAATGCCCCAGTGTTGAGTGTGATTGTGAACTGTATGTAAAACGTACCCATAAAGAATTCCATCTGAAAAAAAGAAATGTAAGGGCATGAAAAAGAAAAAGGTAACATCCACTCAAAAGTCTTATCTGTTTGACTGCTTCCTTAGCTTGAGCAAACGGCGACTTTCGGGTGGTTGTCACAGAAGAGGCGCTGCGGTCAGTGTCGTGTGGAACCGGCGGCGCCGAGAGGACCTCGCGCCCGCGAGCAGACCCTCAGTTGTGAGGAACAGGCGCCGAGACGCGGGGGCGGGGTCCAACGCCCAGGGTTGCACTCGCAGGAGAAACACGCTCCGGGCGCTACGGCACGGGACGGGACTACCGTCAATTACAATGTGTTGCATATTTCCAAACAGCTAAAACATAAACATCGCAAATAGTTTATATGTGATTCAAGTGGTGCATAGGCCAATTATCTTGATTTAATCATTACAAACTGTATATGTGCATCAAAACATCATATTGTACCCCATAATGGGTATGTGTATACATATATATATAATTATTATGTATGAAATAAAAATGTTTAAATGCATATTTAAATACCCTAAAAAGGTTACTTCTGCCACAGAGGCTTAATGTAGAGCCTCAGTTTATGTATATTTTACTCGGTCTCAGGTAGAATGACACATCCAATCTCTGATAAGTTTGGAAGGCCAGTGCTGACTACATAAAATACGCTAAGCGTATTTTGCTTGCTTTGCTGATTTTAAAGTAAATGGTAAAATACTATAGATTTGTGATACATTATATTGGTGAAAAGTACATTACGTCTACCTTGCTCAATGAATAACCAATTTAAGGTTTGAAAACTAATAAATTATCAACCCAGATAAATCCCATTATATGGTAAATAATCAAAAGCTTCTAAAAGATCAAATAAAGAGCATCAATTTAAACTTTCCATCTGAATTTTGGTTCATGAATCATCTAACATCTATGGATCAATGAAATAATTCTTTTAGTTTGAATAGTTATTCCAGTTAATATAACATACTGTTATCAATATTTAATGTTACTGAAAAATTTCTAACTAGCTTTCATTTTAAGACTTTAAGTATAAATAAATATGTGTATTCACAAGAGAGTGTCTAGATGCTAGTACTGACAAAATTAAAAAGAAAGTCAAGTAACCATTTCTTAAACTGTACGACAGATTATGTCCTTAAGGAAGTTTAAGGCATCAAAATACACAATATAAGAAAAACTTAAAATATTTAGAAATATGCTGAGGGCCAAAAAATTATAAATGCTTTTATTTTAAGGCTTGACGACCATAGTTTTATGTGCTTTAAAAGTCAGGCTAGGTTCAACAAAATGTTAGAATCCGGCACTAGGTGTAGGTTTTTATTATATGGAAGTCAAGGAGATGTGGTGTGATTATGGGAAAGCCATTTCTCTTTTGGAGGATTTTTAGAAATGTGGCTATTTTGTTGTGAGGGCAGGAGGTGGTTAGCTTATTCCTATCACATGAGATAACACACCTATCACGAGCTTAGGAAATTCTGGAGAAAGACATTGAAAATAGAGAGTAAGACTGATTTTTGAAATCAGAAAACATTAAAGCCTAACCATTAGAACTGTAGATTAATTATTCTGCAGTGGAAAATTCATCATGTCACTCTAAAATTGTAATTATTTTGGATTTAGTGTTTCTCATGTTTTTTTTTGTATTGAGTTTGGTGAATTTTCATAGCTCTCAGAATGAAATCCATACTGTTTTTCCAGAGTGAGAGCACTCTGAGTCTAGGATCTATTTCTTGGGCCTGTTTTGTTCTAGTGTCGATTTTCCGTACACAGGACACGCTTCGAATATATCTGAACACGCTCTCCTCTCTCATCTAGCTGGCCCTGGCACGGGCTCTGAAACCGCCCTTCATTTCACACTGCTCTTCAGACCTTCCGTCTTACCTTCCCTTCAACCTCTGAGCTCAGCCTTATTTACTGATTATCTAGAACAGCTGTAGTCGTCTCCGTGAACCCTTTTCGAGTCCTTCACCCCCCATTCCGCCGGGGATCCCTTTATAGACACGTGGTTCACATTTCCATTAATCCAAAGATGTACTATAGATGGTATTTACTTGTTTTCACACTGCAGTAAAATATACTTCCCAGAGCTATGACTTTTAATGCTAAATTCCTAATTCTTAGCTTTCAGTCCAGTATTAGACACGAGCGAGCAAGTGGGATGTTTTGTTGACTAAATGCTCACGTTGTCTACCCATCAGGGAAAAAATGCCATTTTGGAAGGAAAAATGAAGGGGCTATCAAAAGTAAAAGCAATCACATCTTAGAAAAATGGAAGCTTTGATACAATTCCTTACCAAAATAGAATTTATCCTTGCAAACAGGTTACAACACCTAATGCATATGTTTAGACAAACCACAATCCCCATTCCCTAGAAATGCAGCTATACGTGGTTTTAAAAGGATTATATTTGCTCCCAGGGTTGTTTCTTTTCCAATTCCAGTTCAGCCCTTCCCACATATCGCTGAGATCTCCAATTAATACGGTTCTCACCTCAGCTTTTCCAGAGCCCAGCAGGAAAGAAGACACGGTCTTTTCTCATAGACTAATGATAAACTTCTTTTAGAATAATTTCTGATTTTTGTAAAAATAAAACCCACAAAAATTTCCACTGTAGCCATTTTTAAGAGTACAACTCAGGGGCTGGAGATTTAGCTCAGTGGTTCCGGCGCCTGCCTCGCAAGCACAAGGTCCTGAGCTCGATCCCAGTAACCACATACATTGCTGGGCGTGGAGACTCACACCCACCAGCCATCAATACCACACACCCCAGTGCCGGGCGTGGTGGCTCAGGCCTGTCATCCCAGCACTCGGGAGGCAGAGGCAGGAGGATTGCTGAGTTCCAGGCTTGCCTGGGCACCATAGTGAGCTCAGGGCCAGCCTGAACTACAAAGCGAGACCCTGTCTCAAAAAAAAAAAAAAAAAAAAAAAAGAAGTCCAACTCAGTGCTCTAAGCTGTACTTACACACATTCATTGGTCTCCAAAGCTTCTTTTGTGGAAATCAGGAACTGTGCACGCTCTGCGCTCCTCCGTTTTTGTACGTGACCGCCGCAGACGGCGCGAGCGGACCCGCAGCCCGCCCCAGCACTGCTGTCGAGAACCCACGAGCTCGCGGGCTTGCCGGGCTGCCCGCGTGGGGCTCATGGAGGCGCTTCTCCTGTCGGGGCTCTCCGAGGGCTAGAGCCAGAGGGACGCGCCCCACGCCCAGCTTGACACTCTCTACCCTCAAAGCACAATTCACCATGTTCCATTCACCTTAGTTCCCATTACTGCTATTTTACTTTTTGTTTCTATGAATTTAACTACTTCAGATACCTCCTGAAATTATACGATATTCACTTTTGGTGATTAGCTTCTCTCCATACAATGTACTCTTGGTCCATCCATGTTATAGTATGTATCAGAATTTCATTAAATTTCATTAAAATTGGATGTTACATTCTGTATGCATGCATCATATTTTGTTTATTCTTTTCACTAACAATGGACATTTGGTTTACATTTACCTTTTAGCTATTGTGAATGTTATGAGGAATCAAAGTGTGCAAATGTTCCATAAAAACTCTGCTTTCAGTTCTTTTGGATATAATACTGCTCAGATGTATAATTGATGTGATTTCAATGTTTTGAAGAATGATCATATTTTTTCCCTGTAGTGTTTATACCATATTAGATTCATAATGATTTCAACTTTGCTAGAATCCTCCAGCAACTCCTATTTTTCTGATCTTTGTTTTGCAAATTAGACATTTTAATTACAGCCAGGTATTATCTCATTATGGTTTTCATTTTTACTGAGGACTCAGTTACTTTTTTTTTTTGGCGGTACTGGGGATCAAACTCAGGCCCTTGTGCGTCCCAGGTTGGCGCGGTACCACTTGAGCTAAATCCCCAGCCTCAGGACTCAGTCACTTTTTGAGCTACTAGATCCAGAAAGGGTTGCATAAGCCAATTAGTTTTAATAATTTCCTTAAACAAATTTAAGTCTCTTAGATTTTAACAAAAAAAACTTCTGGCTAACATGCTCCTCTTGTCCTAGTGTTTCTTCTCACATAAACTGTCATTTTTCTGTGACACAACAGGCTGATCTAATGATGAGTCTTCAGTAGTTTTCTGGACACCTTGTTGGAAAATTAAAAAATACCTGCTATCAGCCAAATCTTGCTTGAACGAACCTGTATAAAATTGCTTCCTTTCAAGAGCTAGCTGGCGGAAACCCTGAAGTATTTCAGGTTAGATGAAAAATGAGGAATGAGAGGAAAAAAGAGGGGAAGGAAAGAGAAAAAGAAAGGAGTGAGTGAGGGCCAGACTACTGAGGAGGTGAGGGTACAAAGAAAGGGCAGAATTAGCAGAAAAGGGCAGAAAAGCGAACGGCGTTGGGCACAGGCAAGGAGCGCGGTGCCCGCGCTGTCTGTGCCACCGGGTGCGCTCTGCCGGGGTCTCCCAGGGGAGAGGGCTACCGGGGCAGCAAGCCTGGCCAGTGTTGACAAACAAAGGTAAAAGTATGGGTTATAAAAAAAAAAGGTAAGAGGGTTCCAGAGCTAACCAAGAGAATTTCCTGATTCTCGGATTAGTTCCTATCTATAATTTCTGTTACAGTGTGCAACCCGTTCCATACTCCAACCTTTCTGTACTGTCATCAATTATATCATAGCATTTGTTATATACATAGTGTTTCCATTATTATAACCTTGCAATCTGAGATCTGGGACAAGAGGTATACCCCAGCAAAGAGAATATATATATTTGTTTACCCCAGTAGTGATTCTATTGAAATAAGCTTCTACATATCTTAAAGCATATAGGCTATACCAGGTATAGGGCAAATGTTAAATGATAAATGCTTTTACAGAAAAACATTGTCCCAACACTTGTTACAATAGAATTAAGATTTCATTGAAGACTATTACAATAGAAACATCACAACAAGAGAGACAGGTGAGAACTGGATTCTGAGGACAGCAAACAGGGCTGGGCTTTTATAGCTAAGGAGCAGAATGTAGGCAGAATGTAGAATGCCACAGGGTGGAAATGACTGAAAAGAGGCATTGGGCCAGACACGGCGCCCGTTCCTGTGTCACCAGCAGTCTGGGAAGTAGATTCAAGATCATAAATTGAAGGCTAATGTGGGGAACTGGGTGAGTATGCAAGAATCTGTCTCAATAAAAATAAAAAAATAAAAAGGGCTAATGTGTACAAAGAGAAAAAAGAGACACAGAGAGTCAGAGAGAAAGAGAGCGACAGAAAAAGAGGCAGAGAGACAGGCCTGACAGAATTTTTGCTAAAGGCAAGTAAGGAACTTAGACTTGGCTAGATACAGAAGATGGGGGAATTGCTATACACTGACTTTGCAGGATCCTTCGCTTGGTCTAGAAGGTGTAAGGAAGGAAGAAAAGAACAATGTACAGGGTTGGGTTTTCAGGAGAAGAAGGCAACAAGTCTGACTTGTGAGCAAAGAGTCATTGGTCTGTAATAAGATCGAATATGCCACTATAGTACCAGTTATTTTCCTATAATATTGTTCTTTTTTTTTTTTTTTTTTGAGACAGCGTCTCGCTTTGTAGTTCAGGCTGGCCCTGAGCTCGCTATGTAGCCCAGGCAAGCCTCGAAGTCAGCAATCCTCCTGCCTCTGCCTCCCGAGTGCTGGGATGACAGGCGTGAGCCACCACGCCCGGCACTGTGGTATGTGGTATTGACTGTTGGTGGGCCTGAGTCACCACGCCCAGCATTGTGTGGTTACCGGGATCGAACTCAGGACCTTGCGCTGGCGAGGCAGGCGCTGGAACCACTGAGCTAAATCTCTGGCCCTGATATATTGTTCTTACTCATTGGAGACCATTCAAATATTTTTATGCTAACATGTTTTAAATTTTATTTTAAAAATTTTTTTTGATTTTCTTTTTTTTGGTGGTACCAGGGTTTGAACTCAGCCCCTTGTGCTTCCAAGGTAGGTGTGGTACCATGCTTACACTGTATTTTTAAAGGAGTTTCTATGAAATTTTTAATTGTCTCACTGGATTATGGGCACTATCATACCTATTTTATTTATTCTGAAAATGACTCTACAAGTTTGGACTGTTTCTTATGTTTTCTTACTGTCAACGATAATACTTGAAGTTACCTAAAGTTTTGTGTGTGTGCATATGATCATGAAATACTTGAATTACTATGGTTAAAAATGACCAGTGTTGGGCTGGAGATTTAGCTCAGTGGTTCCAGTGCCTGCCTCGCAAGTGCAAGGTCCTGAGTTCAATCCCCGGTAATCACATACAATGCTGGGCGTGGAGACTCACGCCCACCAGCAATCAATGCCACATACCACAGTGTCAGGCGTGGCTCACACCTGTCATCCCAGCACTCAGGAGGCAGAGGCAGGAGGATGGCTGAGTTCGAGGCTTGCCTGGGCTCCATAGTGAGCTCAGGGCCAGCCTGAACTACAAAGCGAGACCCTGTGTCAAAATAAATAAATAAATAAATGACCAGTGTCTACTTACACTAAAAATATCACATTAAAGCAGTAAAATGATGTAGAAACAATTTGCATTTTCAGAAAATAAGTATGATTTCCATAGTAAAAAATAGGACAAGTTTAGACAGTATTGCTGAAAAAATCAGATATAAAATTTGTACATTACAAATTTTTATTGTGCTACAAAAATTGTAAGACTTTATCACATTTTATGATGTCAACTATATTATAGTGAATAGAGTATTATGTTGATGTGACCATAACTTTTCATTACATGAATTGGTGTTCATGGGAGATTTTTAAAAACTGTGATTAAAGAAATGTAATGCTCTACAAATAAATAATAATAATTTAAAATTATCCTTTAAGACATTTCTTGTCATAACTCTGACAATTTTTATAGCTCCTTTCTAATTTTTCGTGTGAACACTTTCACTTTAGGAAGCAGATACCCAAACATCTCTACTTTATTTGCATCTCAGTGCTATGGTTTTGTACATGGTTAAATCTCAGGCTGATAAGCTGATTCAAATAAAATTTGGTGATAAAGGAAAACAGCACCTACTGTGTACTGAGTGTGTCGATGGCAACTTTCAGCTGAATGTGAATTAAAACGGTGAGGTTATAAATCCCCTGAAAATAAGGTTTATAATGGAAATGCTGACAGGCATTTAACGATAGCAGCAGTAGCTGGCACCGCTGTAATAAAAGGCCTTAAATGAAAAAAAATGTACGCTTCACAAAGACATGCAGATTTCAGGGCAAAGCTATAGGCAGCCTCCAGTAAGGATGGATGATAATATGCTGCAGCAATTACGATTCTTCAACAAAGAATCTTGAAATGCAGCTTCCAATCACATTGTGAAGGAGTTTTAGGGAAACCCTGAATGCAGCATTCTTCACTTCTATTACTCCGGCACCAGCGTCCTCTTATGATTATATCTGAATCTGCATTAGGGGGCGCGGAGAGGAGCCAGTCAGAAACTGACTCCTGTGAAAATAAGATGGATATTTCAATAGCCAACCCTGTGCAACTCTCATCTGAATGAATATTGAAGTGTTGGTTAGCTATTACATAAGAGAGTGCAAACTGCACCCTCTCAAGGACACAGCTAAATTTGTAAGTCATAAAGTTCAGTTTCAGGTCCCTGGGACAATAGCCCTGAGCAGCTTCTCTAAGCCATGGACGTTCTGAAAATTCACCTTCTGATTATATCCAAACAATAAATTAGTACTTTTTCCTTAACAGCAAGTAACATATTAATCCTTTATATTTTTCTTTTTAATTTGAAATTAAACTCTTTGACCATTTCTGAAAAGAGCTGACAGTTAAAAGCACCATGTTTTTCCTGATTACGACTATAGAAAAGGCTTAATTCTGAAAAAAAAAAAAAGCAGACTTTAAAATATTTCTCCACAAATGCCTATAGGTCTAAACAGATCATTAATAGACTGTTGTTTCCAGACACCTGCACTCTGGGATGCTTTCAAAGAGATCTACTGTATAATTTTTTTTGACAGATAACAAACTCTGTGGTTATTTTGGAAGAGATTCTTCACCAGGAAAAGGATAAAGGTATACTGGTGTGAGCGTCTGTATATTCTTTCTTCATGCCTCTAAATCCCACAAAAACTGTCAAGGTTGACAATCCAAAACGATAATCAAAACTATTTTTTACATTTCTTCTTGTAACCGCCGCAGGCAAGTTTTAAAAGATATGCTAACAAATCACAAAGAATAGCTGGTATTAAATATTTGATATAACCTGAAATGGATGCTGCAGATATAAAATGTAAGTCACACAGTGCTTTAATTTCATATCTACAGGTAACTATAGTTTTACATTTACTCATGTGTATGCGTGAATTTTTTATATCAGACGAGTTAAATAATTTGATTAATTTATAAATAATATATATATTAATTTTATTCACAGAAGGCTTGTGGAAAAACAAATAACAAAATAAAATTGTTGCTGATTTAGAAACCTAGCTTATCCTAATACACTAATATTGAAAAGAATATACAAAAACATGACTCACTATTATTGTTTACAATAATTTAAATTTAGTTTTCCTTATATGCTTTTTTCTTATAAGCTTTAATATTCATTTATTGCTTTGCCTAGACCCAGATTATGCACAATGAATTTTTTCAAAGTTACTTAACATATTAGTTTAACACTAGCCAGAGTCAACAAAGAACTTTGGCAGCATGCTGAAATTATCCCTCTTTTCCTATCCTGGGAATCATCTATGGCAAAAGTGACTACTTATCTTCATATGTCTCTCAAGAATTGACTATAAAATGAGGGTTTGGCTGCAGGTAGCTCATTAAACGGGAGCAGCCAGGATTCCCAACCAAGAACAGAATAAAAGGGCTAAGAAAGTGGCCCGTAAAATGAGTAGTGAAAAGCGGGTTAGTGCCAAGAGCACCCGAGTTGCAGATGGGTCGACGCCCCGAAGCTCACACGGAGCATCCCCCAGAACTGACCACGGGAGCACAGGGGTCAATGGACTCTCTCCTTTGCTCGGGGCTTCCGGGGCAGCTGGTGTATCTGAGTGAATGGTGCGGGTTTGCACAGTCCGAACAAGCTCTTCTGCGGCAGTCGGGAGCCCTTAGCCTCAGAAACAGGGAAGCAGAGAGAAAACGCGTCGGCCCGCGGAGGCGCAGGTGAACCGAGCAGGCCCGGAAAACAGCACCGGCGGTTTCTGCGGCGCCACCTCTACAGGCGCGGGCGCCAAGACGAGCTTTTCCTAATGACTTTCAGGCTTCATGAAGGGAAACCTGGAGTTGCGTGTTAGGGTGCGGATTCCTTCGCCCGGTGCCCTCTCGGCGAGACGTCTGACGCTGTAGATAGCAGGTATTGGTTGGTTGCGCTCCTGTTCGGTATGACATTATTTGAATATGCTATTTATTATTCATCCAATTAACTACTAATGGACATTTAGATCATTTCCAGACATTGGCTTTTTGACAAGGTAACCATTAAAGTTTTTATATTTACATGCACCTCTAATGCATGGATTTCTGCTGAGGGCCTATATATATATATATATATATATATATATATATATATATATATATATATATATATGAACATATATAAACATTATAAACATATACATATATATGTGTGTGTGTATATATAATATATATTTATATATAAACATTTTCCCAAGATTTTACTTAGTGTTATATTCTCTCCAGTGGGTTGTGAAAGTTACATCATTCTCTTGGTTTAAGGAACTTAACTTAGCATTTTCTTTATTTAATTTCCTTGGGAGATAGTCTCTTAATTTTTATTCATCAGAAAATGCCTTCCTATGGAAACTTTGATTTTTAAAAAAAGTATAATATTTCTCTCTCTATATATATATGTAATATATATACTTATTGATTTTTATAAAGAGACAATATTGTTTGTATCCCAGGCTTTTTCTTTTCCTTTTAAGACTATGTGTTAAAACCTTTCTCGGCTTCTTTTTCTCTGTTATAGTTTCCATATTCATCTTCACTCTGTTCCCTTCTGCACTGTCCCATACTCCAGCGAATCATCTGTAGCTTTGTTAATCTGACAGTTGGTATATGTCAACGGCAGATCAAGAAATTTAACTTCCTTTGTCTCATCCCTAGTTCCGCTTTATATATAGCGTTTGAATTCTGGATTCTTGTCCAACAAATCAAAATTTTCCCAAGTAATTTTTGATTTTGTTAGCCGTCGGTCATCACATACTATTTATCTCCCTCTTCCCACCACTGGGACAAACCAGCAATCACGGCACGAAGGAGGAGAAGGGTGTCTCAGCGCGGAGGCCCAGCCATGCGCGCAGGCCTGGAACGGGCGGCGGGAGAGGAGGAGGCCGAGCAGCAGGCGGCTGGGGCGGGAAGCGAGCCCGGAGGGAGCCGGAGGGAGCCGGAGGGAGCCGGAGGGAGCCGGAGGGAGCCGGAGGGAGCCGGAGGGAGGCGAGCCCGGAGGGAGGGGCCGTGCCGGGCCTGCTGCTTCGGGCTTGCACCATCTCAGAACGCGACAATGCGGGACACATCGAACCTCCGGCTTAACCCTGCATAAGGGATAGGACCCTCAGACGAGTGTATAACTGACTGCTTTCAATATCTTTACTTATTTTCATGCTTTTTATTTTATTTCCTTTTCCTAAATATTCTTTTTCTTTTCTTTTTTGACCCAGGCTCCCACTTTGTAGTTCAGGCTGGCCCTGAGCTCACTGTGTAGCCCGGGAGAGCCTTGAAGTCGGCAATCCTCCTGCCTCTGCCTCCTGAGTGTAGAGATTACAGGAGTGAGCCACCACACCGGGCTTTCTTTTCTTTTCTTTTCTTCTTTTCCCCCCTATACATCTCATTTAGAATTTGTTAAAACAATAGTTACACCAAGGAAAATGACCTAGTCTAATTGCATTGTCTCTACCCTTAGAGAAAACTCCTACTTACCTGACATGAACATAGTATCTTAAAAAACTGAGTGTTTTGTGCAGACTATTACATATCTACTAAAATTATACTTTCATCTGAACATTACTTGTCCATTTCGCATTCAAGGGTGTCACAATACTACTTACTTCTTCTCTGTCAAGTAGATAATTCTCTCACAAAGGAAACAAGGTCCATTTAGCAAGCCTTGCTCTGATTTCCGCGTGATTTCACAGGTTATTAATTTATAAATTGTTAATTATCAACCTTTAATTAAATATGAAGTTCAGTCTCAAGTTACTTACCTTTTTTTTTTTTTTGAGACAGGGTCTCGCTTTGTAGTTCAGGCTGGCCCTGAGCTCACTGTGTAGCCCAGGCAAGCCTGGAACTCAGCAATCCTCCTGCCTCTGCCTCCCGAGTGCTGGGATGACAGGCGTGAGCCACCGCGCCCGGCAAGTTTACTTACCTTTTACAAATATCCACATTGACTTTGTTTGCATATTGGAAAGCCATCTCACTAGTCCAAATTTTGACTCAGCTCTCGAGTTCTGTCCGTGGCCTATTTGGGGTTCCAGTTTAACATCATTTCAGAAGCTGGTATATTTTCATTTCAATTTAATCCAATCATTCTTTTTAAGTTTCATATTCTAGTTAAGATATGCTGACCTACTTTTTCAAAATGAAATAGTATACCAATAAAATAATTAGGGTCATACAAAAATTGTATTTGCTTTCCTTCTTTTAAAGTTTATTTATATCACCTCCTCAGGCCATGCATTTGTCTATTTCCTCAATGATTGTTTCAGCTCATATGTCCTTTGCTCTTAACCTTAACATTTCAATTAGCTTCAGAAGTTACTTTAGAATTTGGTTTATTATCCTGATTTTCCAAAATTCTGACAAATAAATTACATTTTTCATGAATAAATAGTAGATGATCATTATGATCAGGACCATCAACTCGTTCTTATAATAATAAAATGTGGACTCTGCTGAAAAATCACTAACTTCCTTTTGATTCACCAGTGAACACTATTCCGAGGAAACCTCACACCGGACTCCAGAGAACAGAATCTAGTCAGAGTGACCTGTTTCTTTGGAGCAGAAGCTCTTGTGGGCATAACCGGGTATAAATACATAAGCAGTAATTTCAGGAAAATGATAGTTATTCACTATGAGAAACTCTTGTTGTCTGTACTCTCAAGGGAAGCGCATTCTTCTGGGGTCCACATCTTTTTCTACTGCACAAGATCTGAGAAAGATTTGAGAAAGATCTGAGAGGGTAAGAGAGAACCTACCCTTCAGGGGAGAAGGTCTTGGCAAAGTCTGAACTTGTACAGGGTTTTTCAGCAAAATCGGTCTCCTCTAGCCTTGCTATCCCGTACGGAAGTGGGAAAACCGAACGTCACTGGTTACACATTTGCAAAAGTCACAAACAAGAGACAAACCTATTAATAAGCAAGATTTAGTCATAAAAATATATCTATTTGTGAAACATAAAATATTCAAAAGGAGATGGCGCGTAGGGGTAAGAGAGGAAAGAAAAATATGATGGTAATAAAAAAGGAAACAAAACTTATGTACATGGGGGTTTGTAGGTGGTGGGGAATGGGAAAAATAAGATTAATTGTGTCATATGCTAGTACAAATTCTCAATATTGTGTGTGATCATGATGTATGTATATAATGTACCAATAAAGATTCAAATTTAAAAAATATATATATAAATCTTACCCTCACCAAAACTTTACCATGATACCAATGTTTCACTGTATATTAACAATTTATATATTTGAAAAATTTGCAAAACCCAGGCTCTTTTTTGAAAATAAAAGTATTTAACGAAGCTCAAAGTCAAGACCAAGGTGAAAATAAGAATACTACAAGTGTATGAAGTGTCTGGTATCTATGCTCACAAAAGACATTAAGTACAGCTCGAGAAAAATGCTAACTGGCGCAATATATTTGTAAACCACATATCAAATAAAAAAGTAGTAATGAAATTGAACAAAACCCTAAAAACTCACCAATCATTACTCACACAACTTATATTTTAAAGTCGGCATAAGATCAATGCAGGTAATTCACTAAAGAAGGTACAGACAGCAGACAGCATGTGAAAAAAACACACAGTACAAGTGAAAAGAGTGACGAGAGACACAACATACTTACTCAAATAGATAAAATTTTCAAAAGCTGACATCACTGCAGATAAAGGCGTAGAGGAAGTCAAGGTCTACGTTCATTGCAGTGATTTTGTGGATAGAATGTGCCCGGAGGTAACAAAACGAGAACAGCATTTTGCCAGTCTCGACCTCTTCCCACAAACACAAGAGCTGGAAACTTTCCCAACTGTGAAACAATCTCGCGCTCCAAGGAGAGAAACATCATACAAATGACCTACACAATACTACTTCTGATAGTTTCCGAGATTACTGAAAATAAGTCAAATGAGAACTAGTCAAAACCAAGAGAAGAAAAGGAGAGAAATGAGAATTAAGTCTTGTCATAAACTGAGACAAATTCTCAATGCTGAGTGGGATTGTGACGTGTATATGAAACGTAGCTAATCCAAGTTATTTTAGGAGTCTCCGTACTGATCTCCACGGTGGCTGGACCATCCCCACTAACAGTGGAAACGGTTCCTTCCTCCCCACAGACTCACCAGCATTTGTTGCTGGTTAACTTTGGGATCGCAGCCCTTCTTTGTCGAGTGAGTTGGAATCTCAATGTTGTTTTCACCGGCATCACTCAAATGACTAGTGATGTTGAACATTTCTTATTATGTTTCTTAGCTGCTTTTACTTCTTCCTCTGAAAAGTACCGGTTTCTTTCAGGCACCCATTTTTGAATTGAGTCTTTAAATTTGGTGGGGGCTGATTTTTTAAAGCTCGTTACATATTTTAGATAGTAGCACTTTGAGAAACTGCTGGGACATTTTTCCCAATTTGTTGGCTGTCTTTTTGCTCTGCCAGTGGTTTCTTTTGCTGTGCAGAAGCTTCTTCACAGGACAAGATCTCATTTGTTGACTTCTTCTGCTGGTTCTCATCTGACCCTGCTATTTCCCTAGGAGGTATGTACACAAAGTGATTAAAGGATTCATATCACAGTGAGATATGTGCAGCCACGTTCACAGCAGCTCAATTTGTGATAGCTCAATCTTGGAAACAACCCAAACGCCCATCAACTGGAGACTGGATGAAGATATGGTCTTTCTATAAAATGGAGTATTACTCTACCATAAAGAATGACAGGTTTGAGTCATTTATATTCAAATGGATGTACCTTCAGGACATACTCATAAGTGAAATAAATAGGTCACCGTTGTGTAAATATCATATCTTTTCTCTGGTATGAGAAACTGAAGATGTGAATGAGCTCTAGAATACGTGGTAGGTATTGTGAAATAGAAAATATGCAAAGGGAAATATGGTGGAGGAATGACTAACAATAGGGGTTAAAGAAAAAATGTGATGGTAATAAAAAGGGAAACAAAACATGTATTTAGAGGGGTGGATGGTTCTGGGATGGGTAAGGGAATGGGAAAAAATAAGAATTAATTTGTGTCATATGCTGGTACAAATGCTCAATATTGTGTTTGATCACAATGTGTATATATATATATAATATACCAATAAAGATTCAAATTAAAAAATAAAATATATCTCTATCACAATATAAAAAATTTAAAAAGAAAAAAGAGGACATGTGCTAAATATTAAGGAGTTAAATTCAGAGTAAGACATTTTATTCAACTTGAGTGTACATAAATAATATATACTTAAGATATATGTAATGGTACTTTGCAAGTAGTTGCCAAAAATATACTATTACAACCTATGTGCTCAATTAATAGTCATTGCTCAGTTCTGTATTCCCTATTACTTTAGAATAACATCAACTTCTGTTATAAAAGAAAACATCTGTGGTACATTGCAAAATGGAAATATGGTACTGTCTCCCAACAAAAAAATGTATGTATATACACTGTATGTTCCTAAGGACTGCATACTTACTTGGATGGAAGATACTGAAAACGAGGTATTTGAGCTGTATAAGGTCTTCCAGATATATTCTTTAAGCTATTTTAATGAGTTTCATATATCACATCTTGCCCACTTTTGACACATGGTATTATTTTACATCTCAATCCTATAACCAATAAATTTAGATAAAGTAGTAACTTCCTATTTCGAAGGTCACATAAAATGGGAGATGAGTATTGTGTTAAGAAAGAATGGAATAAAGAATGGAGTATTACTCTGCCATAAAGAATGACAAGATCGAACCATTTAGGTGCAAATGGAGACACCTGGAGGATATACTAATAAGTGAAATCAATAGATCACAGAGAGGCAAATTCCGGATCTTCTCTTTGACATGAACTCCTGTAGATGCAAATGAGCTCTAGAAAGTATGACAGCTTTTATACAGTGGGAAATTTCCATAGGAAATTTGGTGTGGGAATGTAATGAGGGGAAGGAATAAATATGATACAGAAAGAAAATAAAAAAGTATGTATAAAGGGGGTGGGGAGGGGTGGGTGGTTAGGGATATAGGTAAAAATGAGAATTAACTTGTGTCATATACTGGTACAAATTCCCCAGTGTTATACGTGATTTTGAGATGTATATAAATTGTACCAATAAAGAATTCAATTAAAAAAAAGAATGGGGAAATTTTGGTTTAATTTAAAAACAATCTAGTACTTAAATTTTATTACAGATACAGTAATGTAATTGATGTTCATATGAAATAATGTGTTATATATTTAGAAATGTATCATTAATATATATATATATTTTTTTTTTTTTTGAGACAGGGTTTCGCTTTGTAGTTCAGGCTGGCCCTCAGCTCACTAGGTAGCCCAGGCAAGTCTCGAACTCAGCAATCCTCCTGCCTCTGCCTCCCGAGTGCTGGGATGACAGGTGTAAGCCACCGCGCCCGGCACTGTGGTATGTGGTATTGATGGCTGGTGGGTGTGAGTCTCCATGCCCAGCATTCTATGTGGTTACCGGGATGGAACTCAGGACCTTGCACTTGCGAGGCAGGCGCTGGAACCACTGAGCTAAATCTCCGGCCCTCATTAATATATTTTAAAATAGATATAGTTAATATTTTATAGATCTAGTTCACGTGGAAAATACCATTTTACAATTTAATTACAGTTTAATTTATATAAAACAAAACAAAATTGAACAAAGTAGTGACATTCCATATAGTTTAAGATAGCTTCAAAATGCTGGGTAATTACTTCTTGAATTAATTAAACTGAAAAAGGTCAATCTGATCTTCAGAAATATTTTTTGTGAGAGAAGAGGATGTACTACCATTACTTGAAAACAGAATGTGTAGAAAATTACAATCTAAAAGAACTCTATCAGGCATATATCAGGAGCATTTAAGTAAAGTAAGAATAGAAAATAGCTGGTAGCACCCAGAGTCAGAAGGAATATGTAGGGTGCCGTTATGACTTCTCATAGACGTGGTAAGAGGCAGAGATAATATCTTTGTATCTATCATACATTTTGGGTACCAACATCAGCAGGTGTCTCTCTGAGAAAACTATTCATGATATAGATAATTTTAGGTATAAAATAATTACAAATAATTTCATATGCCCAATATCCAGTCATGGACACTCTAGAAAAACAAGTTAATGAGGGAAGAATGGATGTTTTGAAATGTTACTTAAGTCATTTAATAAGATTAATAAGTAAAATTCTGTTGCCCAATACATAGCTGTGTTTAACCGGCTAGCATTTGTTCTTGAAGCTATTACTATTATTGGGCATGAATTTTCTCCCTGAATGTGCATACCACCCCATATTAAACTTTAATGTAATATGCACTACATTTTATGTTTGTTTTATGAATGACTGTACTTAATAAATAATGTATTATTTAGTTTGAATCAACTAACTGAAAAACATTGTGCTCTAAGAAAACAGAATTGTAAAATAGTAATAGGTCATTTCAACCTTCTCTCCAGTTCCAAATTTTTCTACCTTACATATTCTTTCTAACCTCTAAATATTTGAAGAAAACCTTCACTCTTGAAGCACAACAAATTTTGTTACTGATCAGTGTACCATGTGGGAAAAGCCCTGGTAAAATAGCAGTTACACATTAATAAATTTTAATGACAAGTTAAAAATGCAATGCAATGATTTGACTTCAGCAACTGTATAAAACAAGAAGTCTTGTGCTGAATCAGTTTCTAAATTTTCAATACAAAATTAAGACAGTGTCTATGAAAAGTCACTGTTGCACAGAAGGTTATGGGAGAATAATATTCAAGGTATGAAAGAACTCCATTTGAAATATAGACATATTAGTAAAATGTAATTCAATAAGTAATATGAAAATACCCTATAATGTTAAAATATCTTTATAGAAATTGCATATAATTTTTAGCTAGCTTCTGGGTAGTCTTTCATACTTAAGTGTTTTGCAGAAATAAAATTATACTTAACA
>PVIC010028511.1:0-23146 GCA_004025085.1 Thryonomys swinderianus
GTGGTCATCGGCGATCCAAGCGTGGTACGACGAGGGCAGGAATTTTATCTTTGATGTAGGACGAAAAGCATCCAATATAGTAGTTGGACACGATACTAAAGTAAGAAAAAAGAAATAAAATATCACTGGGCTTCAATAACCTAAAACAAAAAGTATATCCACAATTTGTCTAATTCCAAAATGGAATATGAGGAAAAAATCTTTCAAGGATGTGTGTTAGTGTTGGTATTTCCTAAGTATTTGAATTATTATTTTTCTACAGGCTGTAGGTTTTACGTATAGAAAGTCTGTGTTTTTCTGAAACACAGATGGAAAGGAGTGAATGGACAGAGAAATGTAATATTTTAATTTTGTTTATTCAGTTCAATAACAACTACTTATAGGGACCAGGGAACCAAAGTACCTTGCAAAATTGTTTTTGTAAATTTCTCTTTCTTGCCATACACTCTCCTGTGTCCCTCACTGGCGTGCAGCTCGTATGGTACTCCTCTTTCCATGTCGCATGCACAATTGCCCGTTGTCCTCACCACCCAGTTTTAAAATACTCCATGGTTTGCCATTATCGTCCCAGGTGAGTATATACTTTAGAGATTACTACCAATAATGCCAAATGTTTTAATTTCTTTTTCATGCACGAATTTTCCTTTCATCACTGAATGCAGAGGGTGTCAACAAACCAAGCTTCTTCATGACCCATTCTTAAGACTAGATAAACTAGATGAAATGGAGTTCCAATTTCAAAAATATGACTTTGAAGTTAGTTTTCAGCTAGACTCTGGTGTTCTGTAGAAGAAAATTAAAGACTCAAATGGGATAATTTACGTGCTTTCTCAAATGATGAGTACTTCTGGGCCTAGCTTCTCAGGTGAGAGTGCTCAGGTGGAGGAAAAAAGAAGAAAGCTAGTGTGAGAACTTCTAGAACACTTTTACACTTATTTCATGATTTTTTTTTTCTCACACATTCTGTGCAAAAGAATGTAGCTGCAGCCGGGTGCAATGGCTCACGGCTATAATCCCAGCACTCAGGAGGATTGCTGAGTTCAAGGTTTGCCTGGGCTACATAGTGAGCTCAGGGCCAGCCTGAACTACAAAGTGAGACCTTGTCTCAAAAAAAAAACCAAAAAACAAGAATGTAGCTGCATGTTCTTGGCCTCTTATCCCATTATTTCAGGCAAGGATTTTATTCCTATGTTCAGATGATAATTATCAACATGTACTAATGATAGGATACTATTCAAATTTCAATGGCATTGTTATTGAGCACATTCACAAATTTAGATTTTAATTACTTGTAACATTTAAATATAGATATATGATGAGTATGAACTGAACAATTTTTAAATAATATTTGATATTTTGCCTTTAAAGTTTCAGTGATAATTCTGTGGGAAGACAATATAGCCCTTACACGCAAGGGGACCTTTGTGCCAGTGGCCCTGGGCACTGTGAGGACGGAGTGTGCAGTAAGTTTGACAGGTAAATCCACTAGTTCATAAAATAACATGGCAGACATCTTAAGAGTTATGAAATCTTCTGAATGTAACCAAATTTGGGGCCATTCTCACTCTTTTCATAGCCTTTTTAAGTGCAGTTTTTACACTGTTCCTTACCTATGTACCATTTGTAAGGAAAAGTTGTTACTATATGTAATAGAAGTATCCATGATCCACACATTTTGTTTTGATATATTTTCATATTGTTTTGAGCTCTTTACAAATGAAATCTTTAAAAGTGATTCTGGTGATGCAACTAGTAGTAACTAAATGCTTTCTTGTAATCAAGAACTATGCTATTATACCAAAGCTTTATTTCTGAAACAGAAAACAAAACTGTAAAAGTTTGAAATTATAGAATATGGCTCAGTCCATAGAGACCAATCACATGCTGCAGTTCCATAAACACCAATGAGTTTCTCACAATAAATTCACCACCACCATAGTGTACTTAGAATCAAGTTTAATAATCAGAAGCATTTCTGATTGGCAATAAACATGTAAAATTTTTAAAGTCAAACATCAAAACCTTCAAAAATATTTTAGCAAAAAATGAGAAAAATAAATAACATATATTATCCCATTTCCAGTGTTGTGACTAGAACTACAAGAGTATTTGTTCTTAATTGGAGTATGTTATTAAAATTGCTATGAACAAATTAGTTGACTTATTCTTTGCAATTTTGACCATTCAAAAGCACTCCCCTGACTGAATGCAGCATGCTTTCTGACTGAACTGACCAAATGCAATTCAAAATATTGATATCATCAAGAGTACAAAAAATACTATGAACTCTGGTGAGGATATGGGGAAACAGAAACTGTCTTGCGCTGTCGGAGGGAATAGAAACTAGTACAATCACTATAAAAACAGTGTAAACATTTCTCAGAAACCTAAAACTATAATATCACTTGATCCATCTCTTCCTCTTCTGGGTATGTTTCTCAAAGAATAAATGACACCATGTTTCCGTGATACATATATACTCACATTCATGTTAGAGCAATTCACAATATTTAAGTTGTGGAAATAGATGAGATGCCCATTAATAGCTGGATGAATAAGAAGAATTAGGTGTAATACACAATGGACTATTATTCACCCCTGAAGAATTAAATCATGTAATTTCAAGAAAGTACAGAGAACTGGAGACCGTCAAGTTAAATAAAATAAGTCAGACCCGGTAAGTTAAACGTCATGTTTCCTCTTATCTAAGGAACCTAATTAATAATATATGAGGTTACAGGAAACTAGAAGTTATCCTTATGAAGACAGGGAAGGGATTCAGAGGGAGGGGAGAGGAAAGAGCAAGAGCATATGGGTTTAAAAATTATTGAAATATGTTACATGTATTACTATTTCTGTCAATGAACCTCATTGTTCTCCAGCACTAATAGGAACTAATAAAAACTACAGTATATAAGTGATATCAAAGCTAAAAATTAAAGAAGAAAAGCTCAAGAATTCACAACTTTGAGGAATGATGGTCCTAAGGAGGTTAGAATCTATCCTATTAGTAATGAACATTCAACTGAATGATTTTAAATAGAAGTGGCCAAGTCAGATTTGTGTTGTATAAGAAGCTGCTGGAAATAGCAAGAAGAACCAATTGGATGAAATCCAGCTAGAAGACATGGACTTTTAAAAAATTGTATAGCTTTACTACATTAGTATGAAAAGAAAGAAAAGCATGAGAGAAAAGAGAAAACAAAGGTGTGTTACCTTTAATTTGTACCTCTGTTCATGAGCTCTATTCTCTCCAAGACTCAAGGAGCGGATAGTTGGATGAAAGCTGAATCAAATTTCCCCATAAGATCATTATTGAACCAATCCACTGAATTTGATTAATTTCTCTTCAAACTCAATTTGTGATCAGGTTCTCGTAATGAATTGATTTTGTAAATGGAGCTACTACTGTATTTCTGAGTAATGAAAAAAGAACAGAGAGCCGGCCATGGCACAGCACACCTAAGGTCCCGGGTACCAAGAGGGGGAAACGGCAGGATGGTTGGAGTACAGGGGGGAGCACCAGGCTGGGCAACATCCTGACACCCATCTCGGAAGACAAAACTCAGAAAAACATAAGTTCCTGTTCATTCATGATTCCTGATCTGAATTATTAGTTAGGTGTACCATTTCTCTGAAACTGGGTAACTTTAAAAGAGGTCTGTAAGGTTGGATTTCCAAAAATCATCAAGCTTTGTGACAGAATGATAACTTTAGGCTGTGATTTGTTCATTTTGTGGTCCCTAAGAGATACTACAGTAGAAATATATTGATAGTATTTCCATCTTTTACATTTCTACATCTCTGTCTTCATATAAGATCACTTATGAGAATTCCTAAAAGCATTAGTGTCTAGATTCTAGAGCAACACTATAAAATAAAACTCTCTGCAATATTGAAAATGATTGACATTTTCACTGTCCTCTAGAGTAGTCCGTTAATACTCTGGTATTGGGAATGTAACTGGTGCTGCTGAGGACCTAAAATTTTAACTTAAATCAGGTTTCAACTGAAAGAAGCACATAACTCATCCCGACTATTTTTTTTTTTTGAGACAGGGTCTCGCTTTGTAGTTCAGGCTGGCCCTGAGCTCACTATGTAGCCCAGGCAAGCCTCAAACTCAGCAATCCTCCTGCCTCTGCCTCCCAAGTGCTGGAATTACAGGTATGAGCCACCACGTCCAGCATCCCGACTATTTTTTAAAGGGTGCACATCTAGAGAGATTCACTTACTTTATTCAAAATTGTTAGAGAGGATTTTAAAGTAATTTATGTTACAAACATTTCAACAAGCTCAAGTTTAAAAAGAATCATAAATTCCATCGGCAAGTTTAACTGAGGCGCCCTGCGTGTTCCTCAAGACATGAAACTGTCATCACAGGGGAATAATGTCAGCCTGTGCACTCAGATTCATCCGCATCCCACTGAATGCGTTGTTCCTGTGTCTGTGGTAGAGACCAGTGATAGTGAAGTGACTAATTGTTTTATTCTTATTTCAGACAATGGTTGTGATTAGCAAGATGATTATTCCAACTGTGCAGATTTGAAAAAATTAATGACCTGTATTTTATCCATTGGTCAAGGACCATAGCAAGGCCTCCTGCAACTGTGCAGGAAAAATTTATTAACTGCCAGCGTACATGAGCAGGTCTCTGTGGAGAAGGGCCACATCACCTACTTAGATCTGACACAACCTCCAGGAAAATTGTAAGTATAGTAGTTACTTATTCGATACCAAACAGTTTGTTTTTTCTGAATCTGCTTCTTATTCTGTATTTTTATTCACTTTCTTGCAAAAGATTAAAAAGTAAAAAAAGTCTGTTGTGACAACATTGCATTTTATATTTTTGTGATTTAAGCTAAATGAATTTAATAAAGTTGATTCTAAAAGCTTCCTTTTCCAGTGACTAAAGCCACTAAAACACTAGATGAAAACTGAGAATCATGGTATCAGAACACAATGTTAAAATAAAAACAGCTTATAACATCACGGCCACATGGATCTTGGGCCATGTGATTTGGCTGTAGCGCCACCTAGAGGAGTGTCTCCAAGGAGGCATTACATAAACTGTCTCTTTTCTCTGCCTTCCACACCTTATGATTAACTTCCAACTGTTATTCTCAAGTGAACCTTTACTGTGTCAGAATCAATGAAGACTTTTGGTTATTCACCTGCGTAGATTTCATAGCGCAGTATGGTCACATCTTTCCTTAATTCTTTTCTTTTAATTGATTTTATTGGTACATTTTATATATACATCAGTATATGTAGGTACTCTCCCCTGCAGAAACGAGATCTCAGCTCTCCTCCTACCTCAGGGCTTTTGAGTCTGCACTGAATCTACTAACTGACTTTCAAAACCAGACAATGGAAAGAAAAAAATAACAGTCACTTTGGAGAAAAAATGCACATATCATCTTAGTCATTAATCCAGTCTTTTTCACTAAGATTTACACTGTACCCTTTGCAAATACCCTTTTAAAAAATAATTTTTAGAACAGTTTTTTTGTTTGGGTTAACTGTTTCCATAATTTGGATTCTAAGGAAAATAAAACAAAACCTAATCTGATCAAAGCATCTGTCCTCTCCTAGCACTAATTTAAAATAATGATGTTTTAAAAAATAATATATTTTAGCATTTTACTGACTTATTAACCATGTTGCACTAACACTAAAGTTGCTAACTCTCGTGTCATGATTTTGTTCTCTTTAATCTGTAGCTCAATTGATTACCAATAAACAATCTGTGGAAACTATTCTACAGACCTAAATAAACTGCTCATATGTGATTTCAGTAATGTAGGAATTTAATTTTGGCAGATGTGCATGTGTTGTGTGTATTTTAATAACCTTATAAGAAATGGAGATAGTAAAATTATTAAAAATTTATACAACAGAAAATTTTTAACAAAACATAAAATTTATGTTAGAGTGACAGGTGAAATGTACAAAAATGGAATAAAATACAAATAAAAGGCATACTTTAAAATGCTTGGGGTAATTTGTGCATACTATTATTGTTTGAATTATTTAATTTCCGTGATTACTGTGTTGTGTGAAACGTTATATAGGATTTCACTATCCCAGATACATTCTACAGAATCATGCTAATGGCCAAGTGAAAGAAAAGTAGCTTGCTGCCTGTATCAATAGGAACTTTATCAAGTCAGAAACAGTTAAGCAGGAGATGAGAGTTTATTGTTCCTGCTTACAAATGACTCACCCAACCCTAGGTCCTTGGTCATTTGAGCACCACAGCTCTTCATAGCATGTAACATATTTTCATTGACAGAAAGTTTAAATAAAGCTGCACAAAATTTTCCAATGCTTTCTCATACAAATAATAAATTATCTTCAGAATGTGTTGATTTCCAAGTGACTTTCTAATTCAAATTATTAATACATATGAATGGCACAGATTGTTTCACTGTGCTATATGTTTACATGCAGTGATCATGCCCTTTTTCCCTTTGACTCTTATGCCCAAAGTACTCTTCCCAGTCCTTAGTAATTTCGCTTCTACTCTCAGATCATGTTTGTTTGTTTCCACATAAGAGAAAAAATGCAATTTTTCTTTTTCTGTGTGTGGCTTATTTCATTTGTTTAATATAATATTCTCCAGTTTATTTCATTTGTTTAATATGATATTCTCCAGTTCCACCCATTTGGTTAGAAATTCTAGCATTATGTTCTCTATGAGGACTATCCATTTATGTATGGACCATATTTTCTTTATTCATTCATCTTCTGATGAATACATATTGTGAAGAGTGCCATGCACATCTGGATCATGTAGTGTTCTGCTTTTAGTTCTTTGACAAACCTCCATATTATTTTTGTAATTGCTGTAGTAATTTCTATTTCCACCAACTGTATAAACTCAGTATCCTCTCTACATGTTTCCTTCTCATTTGCAAGGATTATGAAGATATTTGCATTTAGGTTCATCAGAGATATTAGCTTATAATTTTCCTTCCCTTCCCCTCTTCATCTTATCTTTCTTTCCTTTGTTCTTGTTATGGTTTTGTTTTCTGTCCTTACCCAGTTTTGTTAGCAGGGTGAGGCTGACCTCACAGAGTGATTCCAAAGGGTTGTTTCACTTTTGGTTCTATGGAACAACTTAAGAGGGATTACTGTAAATTTAAAAATCTGGGAAAATTCAGAATGTTTATATCAGACATTATGTTATTTCATTTAAGTCTTCATGTATAATTGTGGATTTTATTAAACCTCTTTAAAATATCATTTTTTAAATTATCTCTCAGGTATTTCATCTACTTCGATATCCTGGCAATGCGTAACTAGAGAGCCATGAATGTCTACATATATCATAATATTTGGGTTTTTTCACATTTCTTGTATTTCTGGGTATAGATGTACACATCTGTTGGGAAGGGTATCCCACCACTTTTATGAGGTAGCCTTCTTTGTGGGTGGTTTCTCTTCATTGTACAACTTGGGGTATCAATTCACTGTGTATAGTTGCACACTGTGTATATAGGTGAAAGGAAAAGTCTGATGGACATTGTCCCTTGAGTTTCTTACCCTCATAACCATAACAATACCATAACTAACAGGTTGAGCCTAACTCCTATATGTAGAACAGACCAGGAGGTCTTGAGATCCATAGAAGTAATGAACCTTGCTCAAACACAAAATGGGCCAGTGAGCCTGAACTAAGATAGCTAACCTGACCATACAATAGCTAATTCCAGTGTCCTCATTGGGCTATGCCAGCTACCTCCTATGACCCCTTACTCTCCAAAAGAGCTGCTCTTCAGGTACAATGGAGCCAGCAGCTTCCCAGTCTTTATTCTAAACAAAGCCTGTCCTTTCTGCAAGATTTTTTCTCTCTCTCTCAGCTCTTTTTATTTCTTTTGCTGAGCAACCTAATACATTTCCTCTGTAGCTTCTTCATCAGGGTTAAAGTTAGAGACCTATTGTCTCTTACAATCTTACAAGAGTGGGAATACTAGCAATGCTGACAAGTTTGCTACTGAATAGAATCTGTAGGGTATTCACCCTGGTGTTTCTCCTAGAATGGAAGTGGTGACCTTGGTCAGCCAATGGGGGTTTCCACAGACAAGGGCTCTGGTACTTGAACAGTTTTCTATTATTGAGTAAAGTGTGGGAAGCAGTTACATTCTGGTTAGGTACTCAGGCTGGCCCAGAGCATCATGGGAGAAGACAGGAGCCAGGATCACAGCTCCCCACCCGAGGCATCCACATCTGGTCTTGTCAGCAAGGCATGATCTGACAGGGCAGGGCTTCAGTGACACAGAGGAGCTGTGTGGGCACATATTAGTCATCTCTCCTGCTAGCTGCACAGGTTTGCCCAGGTCTGGGACAGCAGACAGCCAAAGCAGTGCCCACCAGGGTGTGGGCTGATGGCCAGGATTGTTTCTCTTTTTCATTCTTAAACTGAGGTGTCCACCATGATTCACCTGAGGGGAAGTTGTGCCTGGAACTGGTGAAGGTCCTCTGGGCTGGGCTGCAGCAGGAGGCCTCGAGCACAGTCCACAGCACCACAGGAAAATCAACAGACAACTACAGAATAAAAGAAGTGTGCAAGTGATACCACAGAACCAGAAAATAACAACAGAAAACAATTTTTAAAATGGTCCATCTGCTGGGGAAGCAAGCAAGACTCCACCTGGAGCAAAGTTTCTTTGCAGATCTTCTACGGCTGAGTGCCTCAGGGACAGAGTTGGTCAGAGTTCCTGGACTTCGACTCTTTCCACTGAGCAGCAGCTCATCACACCAAGTCTGGCTGAAGTTCCTGTCGGCTAAAGTGCCCGAGGGAAGCAGCAAGAGCAGAATGTGGCAGCAGGAGAGACGGTTTCTCTGTGGAGCTCTCAACTGATTTTTAAATATCCCATAACTTTAAACCCTTGAGTTCGATCACCCACCACTATGGAGAGGGCAGTCAGAACTTAATCCGGGTACCTGGAGAGTGAGGGCAGTGTGAGGTGAGCATAAACTGTTTCATTTGACTTAGTCAAGAATGCACTGTAAGTCTTTTTAACAGGAGGATGCTAAGGCAGAACTTTTTTCCAATTTTGACCTTTCATATCTCTAATTATAACTCACAGCCAACAATATACTGCCCACTGAGAATCTACCAATGTACTTATTGTCCTTTATGAGTTATTTTATCAATACAAGTCTTTGTTTCAGAAAATACCTGTGATACGTACAAGTAATACATCATTTTCATGTAATTTCCAAATAAAAATCATGTAACTAACTAATGCATCCTGCATGTGATTCAAACCCTGCTAAAAACCAACTTTCCTTGTAGCAGTTTAGAAAATATTTTGTAGTGATTGGAAAAGAGGTGGCTTGTGTAAGGTCCAAGGTTTGAAAGCAGAAGAAAGCCTCTGTCTGAGGAATCCTATGTGCTCTCGCCACCTAGGCTTTTGCCATGAAAGTAATTCACACAATCTTGTTTTGTAACCATGCAAACTCTTTGCTATTGCTATTAACATGAAGAATGGAAATCTGCAGTGTTTTGAGGTGCACACTCCTAAAGATTGGTCACTATGAAGTGAACACTAGGGGTGGCTATACTGTACATAGTAGAGAGTTCTTATATATCCTCCACCAATTTCCACCTGGTGTTAACAGCTTATATACCCAAGTTACACATGTCAAACTAGGGAATTATTATCGGCACATTATAATTACATGAGCTCTACATTTTATTTGGGATTTTATCAGTTTTTCTACTAATGTCCTATTTTTTAATTTCATAAATCAAATCCAGAAAACCATATTACTCTCTTCAGAACTGTGATAGCTTTTCAATATTTCACGATTGCAATAGTCATGACACTTTTTAAGATATTGGTCAGTCAGTACCTAGAAATCCCACCTTTAGTCTATCTAACATTTTTAAATGACTAGACTAGGATTATAGAGTTAATACTATTACAGAGGGAAAGGTACATGTTTGCCTCATATCAAGGCATTAATGATATTCACATGATTTACTACTGATGACAAAAAAACAGACTCCAAATTCATGCCTTTATGACCCACATAGAAACACCCTAAATTGGATTTTGCTCAATATCATAGATGTCTATCAAGCCAATCAGACAGTTAAGATTAACCATTAACTCTGTCCTGTAGAACTGTGAAAACATATGTGACTTGGAAAAAGGGATTTTTTTACACATAGTTAAGTTACAGAATTTAGAAAGATCATTTTTGTCACCTATCCCCAAGGGCCCAAAGTAATGCAATGAGTACTTGACAACCAAGGAATTTTATCTTACCGAAAAAAGGCAGACTTAATGAAAGTGAAAGTCAAAGACATTTCCAATACCAGGAAGGATTCAGTTCAAGATGGTTACCTCTGAGAAAAAGGTACTTTTGTGCAAAAAACTGAGAGGAGGCACTTGTGGGCTTGGTAAACAGCCAGAAAAGAAACAGAGACCATGATCCTTTAACTAAAGGAAACTGAACTGTGCCCAAGCCAAATCAGCCTTGTAAGGAAATTCTTTGTGGGTTCTCCTAATGAAAACCGAACACCAAAAGTGTGTATTCAGTCTTGTAAAACCCAGAGAAGAGAAATCAGCCAAGCCAGTCTGAATTTCTGACGTTCAGAACTGAAGACAAAATTATGTTGCTTTAGGTATCTAAATTTGTAATAATTTGCTATAGTAGTTACAGAAATACAACTCATTTATATCCACATATTTATAATTATTTCCATATCTGCAATGTACATGTTTATATTGGATCTAATATGAATTATACCAACAACTCTGACTCTAACTCCAATGCTTCAGAGTTCATGGCAGATTCCTCTTCATTTATGTAACTTCTTTTTCTAAAAGTAACCTAAATTCCATTATTTACAATATTGACTTTGTTAATCTCCAGTATACTGTAGTTTCAGAGTTATTAAACTATATGCTTGCAATAGTTTATTAATATATTATTATATATAAAAATGTACCAATTTTTAGTATTAAATTTTTGTAGTTCATTTTATCTTTAGCTTTTCAGTCAGCAGTAAGTAAAGTCAGCTTCTTTGTGTCACGTCCCTGAGGGTAAGGTTTCTTCTATGTAACAGTGAAATTCAGCGCCTTTTTCAGAGACTGCATTCCATATCAAGACTTCCCAAAATCTTGGTTCATGTTTATAATTTGCGTCCAGTATTAACTACAATCTAGAGTGTGCAGTTCTGTGCATTTTGACAAATATAGACAATCATGTATCCATCACTTTTGTATAATATAGAAAAGTTCTTCCACAGGAAAAGCAATCCCTAAATTCCCCTGTTCTTTTGCACACAGCAATCACTTATAAATTTTCTATCCTTACATTTCTACCTATTTTCACGTTGTGTAGGAATGGGATCATTCTATACAATTTTCTATGTGGATTCTAGCATTTATCAAAACAGAAAAGTTTTTTGGGATTTTTGTTTGCTTATTGTGTTCTTTTTATTTTTAAAAAAATCCATTTTATGTATATATTACAATTTATCCATTTACTAGTTGAGGATAATCCATTTTCATAATTATAATGGATACATTTGCATATCAGACATTTGTATACTGAATTTTCAAGCAACATTTTTTTGAGGTACTTAGATGTGTACCTAGGAATAGATGAACAATTCAAATGATAAATGCATGTTTAAATTGAGAAATACCAAGATGTTTGCTGAAATGGTTGTTGCATATTTCAATCCCAAGCAAAATAAATGAGAGTTTTCCTTATACTATGCTTTAACAAAATTGTTTTTGTAAGATTTAGGGTTTGAGCCATTTAATATTAATAATGTAGTGATATTAATATGTAATAAAATATAATTATTGAATCATATGATATCACTAAGTCTAACATTTTGAGGAAGTGTCAAACTTTTGAAATGGGTAGACAATTGCACAATATTATCAGCAATACAGAAGGATTTCAAATAACCCATAACAATATTAACACTTTTATTTGATTTTATTATAGCTATCCTGAAAGAATAGACATATTTCTGTCAAAATCTTCATGCTACATATTTAAAACATTCAACTTATGGAAAATTTTAAATGAAAAAAATTGTAAATACATTACTGCAGTAATAAATCAATAAGCCACATATACTAGCTTTTTCCAAAATTAAGATTTCTTCTTCATTTCTAGCAGAAATTTCCATCCTTAAGGAAACTATGTTTTTCTTCAGATCAATTTTTCTTTTAGGGAAAAAGTGAGCATGGGTAAAAAGCCTCAGCAATGCTTGGTAAACTGAACAAAATGTCAAGAACATCTCGGTTTTATTTAAGTATTTGTTTGTTAGTTTATGTATGCATTTATTTACTTACTGGCACTGAATTGATGAAATGCTGTAGCATTTTTCTGCAGAAACTGTCAAGCATTCCCTCATAGTAGTCTGATGATGGATAAAACAAGGTATTGAAAGTATGATATAGTTTTCATCCCATATTTCAAAGGGTTATAACAAATCAGTATAACTAAGATTTACCATGTAGTCATCCGAAGTCTTGGGGTTGCTTGAAATTGTTAGATATTGTTTTAAATTTAAGACTAGGAATAGTTGTCAAAGGTGACGTGTCATAAAGGAACCAGCTGAAAGCTCAGACCTTCTGACCATTCCTATTTTGGCATTTCTTCACTTCTCCAGCTCTCGCTAACACAGGTCTCACAAACACTCCCTCTTCCTTGCACCTTGTCATCTCTCAGTGGGCACTTAGAACACCATAAATCCAGATTGACAGGACCGTGCTCCAATCACAGAGGGAGAGATTTAACGGCACAATGAAGAGGCGGGACAAAATGAGACGTTAGAAATTTCCAACTGATCCGTAACCAGCAGCAGATAGGGGTCTCCAGCAGTGGGTGTAGGGGTCAGTCCAAGCTTTTTATGTCAAGATGCCTCTTTCCAAAAAGTTGACTTTGGACAAAGTGGATGTTAGGGGGAAACGAGTCATCATGAGGGTCGACTTCAATGTTCCCATGAAGAATCGCCAGATTACAAATAACCAGAGAATCAAGGCTGCCATACCAAGCATCAGGTACTGCCTGGATAATGGAGCGAAAAGCGTCGTTCTCATGAGTCACCTAGGGCGGCCTGATGGTGTCCCCATGCCTGAAAAATATTCCCTGGAGCCGGTCACTGATGAGCTCAAAACCTTGCTGGGCAAAGATGTGCTGTTCCTGAAGGACTGTGTGGGCCCAGAAGTGGAGAAAGCCTGTGCCAGCCCTGCCGCTGGGTCAGTTATCCTGCTGGAGAACCTGCGCTTTCACCAGGAGGAAGAAGGGAAGGGCCAAGATCCTTCTGGAAAGAAGCTGAAAGCTGATCAAGATAAAGTAGAAGCCTTCCGGGAATCCCTGTCCAGGCTAGGTGATGTCTATATCAACGATGCTTTTGGCACTGCACACCGGGCTCACAGTTCCATGGTGGGTGTCAATCTGCCCCAGAAGGCATCTGGATTCCTGATGAAGAAGGAGCTGGAATATTTTGCCAAAGCCTTGGAAAACCCAGAGAAACCCTTTCTGGCTATACTTGGTGGCTCCAAGGTGGCAGACAAGATCCAACTCATCAAAAATATGCTGGACAAGGTCAGTCACATGATTATTGGTGGTGGTATGGCTTATACCTTCCTTAAAGTACTCAACAACATGGAGATCGGTGCCTCCCTGTTTGATGAGGAGGGGGCCAAGACTGTCAAAGATATTATGGACAAAGCACATAAGAAGGGAGTCAAGATCACCTTTCCTGTTGATTTCATCATTGCTGACAAGTTTGATGAGAATGCTAAAGTTGGAAACGCCACTGTAGAATCTGGAATACCTCCTGGCTGGATAGGATTGGACTGTGGTTCTGAAAGCAATAAAAAGTTTGCTCATGAGGTGGCCCAAGCAAAGTTAATTGTTTGGAATGGCCCTATGGGAGTGTTTGAATGGGATTCCTTTGCTAAGGGAACCAAAGCTCTCATGGATGAGATTGTGGAAGCTACTTCTAAAGGCTGTATCACCATTGTAGGGGGTGGAGACACCGCTACTTGCTGTGCCAAGTGGAGCACCGAAGATAAAGTCAGCCATGTGAGCACTGGAGGGGGTGCCAGTCTGGAGCTTCTGGAAGGTAAAGTCCTTCCTGGAGTGGAGGCTCTCAGCGACATGTAGTCAATAGAATGCTCCTTCTTGCTGTTCCTGTCTACTATCTTTAAGTCAACGTAGTACTTTTATATCTTGACTTGATTTTTGGCTAACATCTACCCCGTTAAGACTCACTAAGGATAAAATCACTAGACCCTCAGGAATTCTTAACATCAATACAACAACGCTGTCGTGCATGTGTCTGCAATACTCAAGACAAAGCTTGGATTTCACCATTGTGCTTTGTAAGGAGACAATCTTAAGTTGCCTATTAAACAGAGTAAGCTGAATAATCTGCTTGTGTGTGTCTGTTTTAGTTCTGCTTGGTTAGTGTGTCTCTTTTTCAAACAGGGGAATAAAACTAGCCTAAATTATTGTGGAGTGATGGGGTAAAGGATGACAAAATGTTAAAAAATGAAGTGCTCAAATAGGCAAAATTTTACCTGCAGCACATCCTAAATATTAAAGATCTACTAGAAGATAAGAAAAAAATTCAATAAATCTTAAAAACTTAAAAAATATTCAAAAATAAGTGGAAATTATGCCTTTGTATCTGTGAATGCACAAAATGGTGTACACATATCTCTTTTAGAAAAGGAGTTTCAAATAAATCTCAGGATGTAAATAGAGGAGTAATGGTTTTATTTTTAAATCAGATATGTTTAATAATGTCTCATAAACCAATAAATTCTAAAAGTGCATTTTCTAGATGAATATAGATCTGTATACAAGTAATTTAGTATTGAAAAGCTGGAAGTATAACTCTGGTATATTAATAAAATAATAAAGACAAGCAAAACTCTTGATTGAATAATATTTTTCCAATATAAGCAAAAAGCTGACAAGACAACAGTCAAAATTTAAGATTAAAAATGCACTCTAAGTTCTCCCAGCTCTAGAACTTATCTCATAACTCCTAAATCAACTGCACATGTTAAATAGCCAGAATGATAAAATTCAAATGTATGTTTTAATAATTCACCATATTTTAAATAAAATTAAAGTGTCATGAAAAATCTCAAGAAATAAGCAGGAGCCAAAGTATAATTTTAAAAAATACAACAAAAATGTCCATAATTTAAACAAGTCTAATTTTTTCCCTGCTGGTACTAAGAATTAAACTCAGACCCTGATGTTTGCAAGGTAGATGTGGTACCACTGAGTTAAATCTCTGCCCCGTAAGTGTAAAATATTACCTTCTCACAGTAAAGTGCATGATAGAAATGTGGGTTTTTCTCCATGAGATAGCATGTAGAGAACTAAATCTGAAAAAAAAAAATCTGTTCAGCATGTTCAGTCCTTATTTGAGAGTTTGCTTCTGGGTTGCTACCCTTAAGTGGAAAGCTAATGGAAAGCAATATGTTTTATATTAAAAGCACAACTTCAAGAATTTGAGAACTGTTTTCACTTACTGTATTGGTAATTAATTTGTGATAAAGTCTGCCCCGCAAGGAAGGTTTAAGAATGTCTTCTTTCTAGCTCCATGACTGTCATAACTAAAAATCAATACAAAATAAAGTAGGAAGGAAATAATGTGTGGGGAGAAATTTGTGGTTCTGCTAGACCATCACTCTGGCCACCCAGATGTCCATGTATCCTTCTTACACAGAGAAAACATTCCTTCTCCAAAAAGTGTGGTCAAATATCTTGCCTAACTATTGCATCTTATATATATGCATATCTATGGATGACACATCACCTTTTCTCTGTGATCTAGAGGATGACATATCCTTCTGGCACAGTAGAAAGCAAAGTTACTGTTCTCAGGATTCTGTCTCCCTCCTCTTCATGCACTTAGTATGCAGTGATGAAAAAGCAAGACTATCACAATGAAAATGATTAAATCTATTGTTTCATTACAACTGTGAAAGAAATCACTTTCAATCTGAACTTTAAGAACTCCTTGTTCTGGCAGTGGAAAAATTCCTCAGCTACATATATTCTATTCTCTGGAGAAACTTTCTTTTTCGTTTCTGACTTTTTGTGACAAATTGTTAATTTTTCTTTAGAGATACAGGGGATATTTAGTCACTGTACCAATTTCCTACTCTTCTTCTTGCTGGTACACTTTTAGAAAAACAGATGTGTCTGTGTTGGCCTATTAAAAGTCTTTGAAATTCAGAGTAGTGCTTTAACTTTTCTCAGGAACCAAGTGTTTTGATTCATTTAATATCAAACGAAAAATCTGCCCTCCACTCATCATCAACTTTACTTGTACATGTTAATTGTCTGATTCCTACTTACTTGATTTCTTTGCTGGGGCAACTTGCTCTTTCATATCTGGAAGGTAAGGCCATCTGAACAAGTAGACAGTCGCAGGAAGTTACCATATAAAATCTGATCTTTGCCTGTGACTTCCTCCTATTTTTGGTTAAGTCCAACTGGGAGGTCTTTTAGAAAAACTATGAGTGATAGCATTTCTCCTGGTGTTTGAGGCATGAAGCTTGTTATGTTTTTCTACCTTGGGAAACTTTCTGTTCTTATCATCTTAATTCAGGTTAGCTCTTTTAAAAAACTCATCACTTATATCTTTATTTATTTATTTATTCTGGTAAAGGAACCCAGGTCCTTTACATTGAGGTACATAGCATCATCTTCCTCCTTCTTCTCCTGGTTCTCTTCATCTTATTTTATGACACAATCTCACTAACTCACTAAATTCCTCAGGCTACGTTGGAAACAGATTGTCCTGCCTCAGCCTTCCAGAGTGCTAATGGTGTATCCATGTGCCACCAGCCCAATTAACATCCACGTTCCTATTTATTTATTTATTTATTTATTGAGACAAGGTCTCACTTTGTAGTTCAGGCTGGCCCTGAGCTCACTATGTAGCCCAGGCAAGCCTTGAACTCACCAATCCTCCTATCTTTGCCTCCTGAGTGCTGAGATTACAGGCATGAGCCACCATGTCTAGGTCACCCACATTTCTTAATCCAACTGTTCATATGTTTTTTGACTGTTCATATTTTGTGTTGTAACACATCTTTTAAAAACCTGTAAATCACAAACAAAAAATCTTTTCTAAGTGTGCTATCCATATATATAGCAAATATATATGTATATGTGTATGGATTATTTTATAGATTGTAACAATTTCATAGTTAAAAATTGTGTGCCCTGAAAAGACATAGCTTTCTATGATCTGGAAAAGCAAAACAAAACTTTTTTTTTTTTTTTTTTTTTTTTTTTTGACAGGGTCTTGCTTTATAGTTCAGGCTGGCCCTCAGCTCACTATGTAGCCCAGGCAAACCTGGAACTCAGCAATCCTCCTGCCTCTGCCTCCTGAGTGCTGGGATTACAGGTGTGAGCCACCACACCCGGCACTGTGGTATGTGGTATTGATGGCTGGTGGGCGTGAGTCACCACGCCCAGCATTGAATGTGGTTACCGGGATCAAACTCAGGACCTTGTGCTTGTGAAGCAGGCGCTGGAACCACTGAGCTAAACCTCTGGCCCAAAAGCAAAACTTTTTTAATTGCAGTGTTACTACCAACAGAATGATGTTTCAGATTTTTAAAGCTAACAGAGTGGAATTTGTTTGTCCAAGATTAACATTTTAGTTATTTTAGTCACATGCTTGGGCAAGGCTATTCATTTATTTTTTATGCATTTTTAAAAAAAATCTGAATTGCAGCTGCTTATTTCAGGGAACATCAGCTAATAAAGCTGATGAAATAAGTCTAAATATGATTTTGTGCTATAATATATGTCCTTATTTTTCCTTTAAGTAATTTCCAAACTTAATAGAAGTTTAATTAGTAGAAGTCTGCATTTTGCATAAAATTTGTGATTCCCAATTCAATGTGTCATCACATGAATTCTAGGAAGGTGATGATAACTGTTATGAAGTAAAAGTGAAGTTTAGTAAAGGACAAAGTGAAGAACACACCTGAGATATATGAAAAGAGAACATGTTAGTTGACATCTCCTCACTACAGAGACTAGGAAGAAGGCCATCAGAGGTCCCTCCACCAGACATCAGTGCAATTGCCAGATGATCTTCTTGGCTTCTCCATGTTCAAATATCCCTTCATAGATCTGTCCAATTTTCTCAGCTATTCAGATGAGAGAGGATGTCCAGACCTTTATGTCCCACCGCAGTCAGATGTGAAGATTCTAAACAGTTTTCAATATTTTTACTTAGTTTTCCTTTTAAGATTCATGCCATACTTTGCAAAAATATATTCATCAACGTGACATCTGAGGTTTCTTCTAGATCACAGATTATGACCCTGGAGCCCTGGTGGTACACTTGGGAATACTGGCTGCACTGCTCTTCTTCCAGGACCCCTGACACATAGTCCAGGCAAAGAATGGCCTGGGAGTCAAGGGACACTCATAGAGAGGTCTAAATAAATGTTAAAGTAATAAATAACATCTCGGAGCCTTACCTATCCAAATGTGAACTCCTTTTGCAACTTAACTTTTAGTTCCTATATGTGAAAACAAACTTACCCTCAAAATACAACGCTGAGAGATCTTAAAGAAATGGAAATAAAATCAAATGTAATATATTGGCTTCAAGTACTCTTGCCCTTACTAGAACTATTTAAATTAAAATGGTGAAATTTTTCAAAAATAGAAAAGAGGACTACTCAGAGGGAATCTGTAAAATAGAATAGTTAGTGAAATACATACTTAAATGTTTATGGGGTATTTTTTGTTTGCTTTGGTTATTTGTTGAAAGGCATGATTTGACTGCTTGTGCAAATATGAGAACATGTAAAGTAGGAGTCTTGGTTTACATTATATATCTTTGTACAGCATAAACTGATGCATTAATCACATTTCTAATTAGGTCAAAATGCTCACAATTGAGAAAAAAATACCTAACTCTATAAGCAGGACGCTATTCCTTCAAGATGCCTTACCTCAATCCACATATCCAGAGGGACAAATATGTATACCTTTTGTTTTATTCTTTAACATTATTGGAAATTTTTTGTTTCTGTATCTATATCCCACAACCCCAAGAGTCAGAAACTATGTTTCACATAATTCTTGACTTCAAAGCATCTCTCAGTATTTGACATGCAATAAGTTCACAGCTACTGAGTTACTATAGATGCTCCCTTTGTTTTATACATGGAAAATGACACTGCAAAACATACTGTAAAATGTGAGTTTACAATGAGAGTAGAAATGTATATTCCTACATCTGAGCAATGTCATTTCACTACAAAGAAGTTATGCGATGAGGAGCTAACTGTCCCCTTTAGCACAGTAAGACAGAGAAGAGTGTGGGCTACTGCAGTATAGGATGCTTGACCTTAGAGAAAGCTGGATTCCTATGCAACCAATGAGATGTCTTTACTGAAAATCCACATTCATATTTTGTCCCGTTGTACAAACTGGAAGTAAAGTGAGACTATGTGCCCATTATACTTACCTCACCTAGATTCTCTGTTACTTGTTCCGATTTGAAGATTAATAATACTCACATATAATACAACTTAATTTCTTACAATGTATCAAGTAACTGGAACAAGTAGAATTAACTTAGCTTTTTAAAAAGTAGAGGCACTACTAATGTTGCAACTAATTTTCTGTTAATTAATGATAATGTGAATCTTACAAATAGATGGACTGTAAACTAACAGTGGAAAAACTAAGCATATTGTTTTGCATACATTAGTCAAGAGGAATTAGCATTTCATTAAAGTTTAACTGTCAGATTTGATATGTCCTCATTTTAAAATATAGTGTTAATCAGATATGTCACTTTTTGAAACTTAGGACATATATATATATATTTTTCTTTCCTATCTAAAAACATAAGTGATATCAAGGTATACTAAGTATATGGGTGTGTACATGTATGTGTTTATATGGGCACATTTTAAAGACTGCTACGTTAAACGCAGAGAAGAACACTGAGGTAAAGCTGTCTCCATACATTGGGATCCTGCATAACAAACTGTAATCTAACACCCATGTAATCAAATTCAAATGTACCTGAGTATAACAAGTAACCAGGTTTCTGACAATCACAGGTTGCCAATTTAATGCCCCATCCCCAAATAATGCATGTGCTCGCTGTAGTCCTTCACACTCTGATCCCACTACTAAGCAAACATCTTGAGGTGCTGTCCCATTTATGGATCCCTCATTGTTCAAATAAACGGTGTTAAATTTAATCTGCACAAAGTTTTTTTTTAATTTAACAAAACCGATAGATACAATCTTTCTTGAGTACCTACCACAGTTTGTCAAAAGTTCAAAAATTATATCACTTCTATGATTCATAGTAGAAGAGCAGTTTACCTGAGCTGCCACTCAGAATATGAAGGACATCTTTATAAGATCAGAATTCCCTCTGAGTGAAAAATATTTACCAGAAACCATTTACGTGGACTGTAAGAAAGGTCAAGCCCTTCATTAACCTGTCAAGCCCTTAAGAAAGCAGTTTTCTGAAAGTCTGGTTTAGAAATCCCCTACCACACACTGTGCTCTGGTCATCTTGCAGATATTAAGGGCTTCTTTGAAGTTTTCATGCTTCTATTCCTTACCAATGACACCAAGAACATATTGATACACTTCTATGGGATGCTTCTTGCTGAAGGGGGCTTGTCTTCCAAGACTGCTGTTATAAGCCACATGTTTATGCTATTTGATATCAAGATCATATGCCTTCCCCTGACAATACAGCTACTGCAGAGGCTCCATTCCTTGGCAGGCCTGGGGATGATCTGCTTGGTTATTGAGTTTCACAAGCCCAGAACTAAGGTCAAGGGCAAAGTCTTGCGCTTACTACATTGCCATAGCCCAGCAAGGGGGGACTTGCCCTGTATGTGTTGACAAGTGGTATTTGTCAATTGCGGGGTACCTCTAATAGAGTTTACCAGCTCGATCCGCGAGTAAAGTCACAGACTCCCAAGGAGGTTTGAGAAGTATTTGTATTTTAGGGTTAGAGGAAAGTACAGAGATAGAAGAAGTAGCTCCACTTTACCATTCAGCGTGTCACCACCACTGGCAAAACACAGCTCAGGAACCAGAATGCCTGCCAGATGGCAGAAAGATCAGAACACAGTCTCTCCTTGGACAGAACTGAATCTCAGCTTCCTCACTCCCTGTTTGTCCTTGCTTCAGACAAAAGCAGCACCGAGCCAACAGGCAGATGTGATCATCATAACTGGATGTTTGCGGTCACGGCTTTAGCCAGAAGCAGGGCCAGACACACTATTTTGAGAAATTTCTAGTATCCTTGATATTAGCAAACCCTGTTCCCATCCATTTTAATGATCTGACGTCTGTTCTTTTTACATTCCTGGGGATGGGACCAGCTTCTCCCAGGAAGACTGAAGCCAATACGTTGGGTGCCAAGAGTTATCTATGCCAAGTTTGTTGATCTGAGATTTTTGATTACAGGGTCTTGTTTTCCTGATGTGCTTAGCACTGTTTTTCTGTACAAAGCTTATTAAGTCTTTATTTTTTATAACCTCTCTCCTTCACCAGGCTGTACTGCCGGGATAGGGTAGTGCTGGAGGAGGCAGACCGCTGGACTCTGAAACTAACGTCAATCTGGGATGTGTCTGAGTCTCACAGCCACAGGGACCTGCACCGCGTCAGCACTAAACTGAGGTCCACACCACAGCGTGTGGAGATGTTGGATGAAACATGTCAGTCCTTATAGGGTGCAGGTCTCTACCACGTGGCCCTCTGCCCTGGCTAGTTGGAGTTGAGGAGGAATAATATAGGCAAGTCTTCTGACTGCCTTCTTCAGTGTGTCATTTGTTATTCTAAAAGCAGAAACCACAGTCTTGCACCTGATGTCCCAAGCTCTGTGCTGGGAATTTGGTTCATGAATAATTCTCAAATGTGGTGAGTCTGTTCAAAGATCCCACCAGAGCGTTTTACTAAATTGCCAGATTATACAACCCTCAAAATAATATTTTTAGATTAAATTATAAGAGTTCTTTGTAGATGACTAGGTAAAATTAGGAGACTTGCTGACTTAGATTTCAAAATTTTTTTCACTTTCATACTGCAGAGTCCATAACCTTCAAGAACAATGTATTCTTTCATAATGACTCAAATGTACAAAAAGTTTGTTTGAAAATTTGATAGTTAAAAAAATGTAACAAAACAAGGGAAAGGGGAAAAATGAAAATCAAGATGTGTCATGTACAGGGGCAAACTCTCAATGTTGATATGATCATAATGTATATATAAAATGTACCAATAAAATCAATTTTTTAAAAAAAGTTTAGTTAAAAATTGTACTACTTCCACAGCTCCTACCCCACAAAATATCAAAATGCAAAGTATAACAAGCCTGCCAGAACATCTGTCTCTAGTACCAAGATTTGGTCTTACACAGAACATAAATAAGACAAGAACAGACATGAAGACCTATTTTGGTGTTTTAAAACTTTAATTTTAAACAATTTATTTTTATAGCAAAGAGTCAATTGTTCCTTTATCAAAGTTTCTGTATTTTGAGGCAATTCATAATTAAATTTGTATGGGATACGCTTTTCTTATATAAAAAGAGAGCCATCACATCAGGCATAATAAGAATGGAAATGATTACAGAATCATAATCATTGCAAAATCTATGAAACAAAAAACCTACAAGCAATTGGTCTTCAATTGGTCAGTTTAAGAAAGGACACCTACACAAAACTGGATAATTTCTATAACACAACTTGGTCCACATTTCCTCTAACACTCTATATAGCCCTCCACTTTGAAAAAGAACAGTGTAAATGACACAAACTGGTCTTTTTCCTCCATGTGATTATGCTCATGTGTATACTAGTGAAAGTCAACAAACCACTTTTTTAACTTTAAAAAAAATTAAATTAAAAAATGATGGCAAGGGCCGGAGGGTTAGCTCAGTGGTTCCGGCACCTGCCTCACAAGCGTAAGGACCTGAGTTCGATCCCCGGTTACCACATATAATGCTGGGCGTGGTGGCTCACGCCTGTAATCCCAGCACTCGGGAGGCAGAGACGGGAGGATTGCTGAGTTCGCGGCGGCTTGCCTGGGCACCATAGTGAGCTCAGGGCCAGCCTGA
>PVIC010028512.1:0-23271 GCA_004025085.1 Thryonomys swinderianus
GAACTCGTGGAATCCGGGCTGCCACAGGTGTTTCTCATCCCCACGGCCAGGTCCTGCTGCTCAGCTCCAGGTGGATTCGTTTCCTTAGTCCACGCCTCTCTGGGCAGCCGATTCCACCTGGCTGGTCCCAGGTGCTGGGACTCAGCAGTGAGTGGTTAGGCCTCGGGGGCTCTTGCTTCAGTGCAGAGATTCGTGCACAACTAGGAATAAAACACTCCACAGGCATCCCTTACAACCCACAAGGCCGAGGAATCATAGAACATGCCCATAACACCCTCAAGTGTCAGCTAGAAAAACAAAAAGGGGGAGAAGAGACCCTGGGGCGAACTGAAAGGGAACGCCTGGCCATTGCCCTTTTTACCCTAAATTTCCTTTCCCTTGACACTCAGGGCCTCTCCACAGCCATGCGGGTGTGGGACCTCAAAGAGCTCATCCCCCGGTCCTTTGGAAGGGCCTGGTGATGGGGCTTTGGAAAGGCCCAGACCCAGTCCTAATCTGGAAGAGAGGAGCAGTTTGTGTTTTCCCACAGGACCAGGAGTCTATTTGGGTCCTGGAACGCCTAGTGTGCCTCGGCCCATGGGCTGAGCGGGCCACAGACTGAAACTATGAGGAGTCTTGTCACCCTGTTGCTGATGACATCGGGAGTCCTCGGTTTCCTCCGATGGGTGTGGGTAAGACCTCCAGTCCTCCAGGCAGTGGGGAATGATGCACCTTTCTTTCCATTTTCTCTTACTCCAGTCGTGTCTAAGGAAAGCCAGGCACCCCGGTAGACCACCCTTCCTTTTCCTTTGTTGGAACGGGTCTGTCCCATTGGAAGGAATCCTTAACTGTTCTGTTGAGAATTTTTCCCTCAGTGCCTGCTGGATTTACTCAACAAATGCAGTCCTTGTCCGCATCCCTGCTTGGCTGCTATCCCCCATTGAAGCACCAGAAATAGCGATGTATCTGTACATGTGCCATAAAAGAGACTTTGGGATAACCGCCAATGTTGTTGTCGCCGTCAGCACAGCTGTCACCGCTGCGGCAGCCGTGGGGTTCGCGATTGCACAAACAGCTCTGACTGTAGCCACGGTGGACCATCTTGCCGAAAAGACTGCGATAGCTTTAAGTACAGCGCAAGACCTTGGTATGCACTTGCAAACAGGCATTTTGAACCTCAATCAATGAATGGCACTGCTACAAGAATAGATGGACATGCTGTGGGCACGTTTCCACTATTCCTGTGATGTGACCTACCCTCACGCCTGTATTACTGCCGTGCCTGTGTCTAACTTGTCTCAGGCCACTAGAGCCTTACAACAGATCATCAACAGGCCTTGGAATTGACAGTTTTACAACCTCACCAAGCAGCTGCGTGAAGATATCTGCAGCGTTAATGAGACACGGCTTCCCCCGGTACCTGGGACCTCCCTTTTTGCTACTCTGGGTCAGATGTTTCAGACCTGGGCCGGGACGATCTCATTGGGCCTTCTGCTACTTTTGGGGCCATGCCTGCCGCACTAGCCTTGTGTTGGTATTGTCAAAACCAGCGCCAACATACTTGGCATCTGGCCTTTGCAGTGTGTGCACTCAAGACCGGCCAGTCTCAAGTATGGCTCAGCATGCTGGACCGGTAGTCAGAGACGGGTAATGATGTCTCTTTGGGACGACCAACCTAAGACAGGCATGGAAGCATACCTCTTCCATGGCCCATGACGGGTAAGGTGTACTCAAGAGACACAACCTAAGACAGGCACGGTCCCTATGAGCCTCTTAGAAAAACAAAAAGTGGGAGACATGGCGGGCCGTGACGGCCACTCCCCAAAGATGGCGGCTGAGAGTAAGCCAGAGACTGCTGCTTAATACAAACCACCTGATCGCAGGCCTTAATTGATATCACCCGTGCTCAGTGGGAGGGCCCCCATGGGAAGATATATAAGCGCCTATATGGGTGGTGGTGGTGGTGGTAATAATAATAAAGCTCAAGCTTACACTCTGTGGTTGCGTCTGTCTCTGCGGGATCAGCGAGGGTCGCGACAATCGGTTATGGCGATGCATGCCCACCAGCAATCAGTACTACATACCACAGTGCCAGGCGTGTTCACTCAGGACTGCAATTTCGGCACTTGAGAGGCAGAAGCAGGAGGATTGCTGAGTTTGAGGCTTGCCTGGGCTACAAGGTGAACTCAGGGCCAGCCTGAACTACAAAGCAAGAACCTGTTTAAAAAAAAAAAAAATGAAATTAGGACTGTCAGACTGGTTAGAAAGAGAATACCAAAGCCAAGGGTCCTTCTTAGAAAATGCTGTCCATACTTGGGGTCTAAAATCTTAGTACCATTAGCAAGAGTGCTCTGGATCATCAAAGGTGTCCATAGGTTACAAGGACTTTTATTTATTGTACCATTTTCTACATCTGATTTCTATTGTTTAATTGACTTTATTGGTACATTTGATATATACATTATGATCATTCTGTCAATTTCTGTTTTGGGGAGTATCCTTTCTCTGATTCTCAGGCTCTCAAGGAAAAGTAAAATATAGCAACAAAATAAGATCGGACTTCAAACAGACATCAGCCATTTTTCATGGAATGCCTAACACAGGATGTGTCTCACCAAATCTCAAGTAACATCTTACAAATAAATACAGTGCACCTGACAGTGGAACTTGTTTGTAAATTACTGGAATGAAGATGGAAGCTTCCGTGTATGTGGTATGTATGCCTGTGTGTGCATATATACACACATGTGTACTTTGTTCAGTGAGCACAAGTGAACTACATAGTCAGCATTTATTAGAGTAATAGTATGATCATATGTCTGTGTGATCTCATTATTTAAAATAAAGCCCACATTTTCACTGGGGAGCCTCCAAGAGGCTCTCCCTTTGCTGTGCACTGGGGCTCTGTTTTCTGGAGATCTGCCGTAAAGGGCCTGATGCTGCACAGATCTGGGTCCCTGGGTGGTGGGGCGACCTGGTGCAGCCTGAGGTGCTGTCTGGTCTTCTCCCTGCGCGATGTTTCCGTAAGAACTGCCGGGCCTGCGGTCTGTGCTGCAGGCCACCGTGGGATCACCCGGGTTGTGCAAATGTTCCAGAAGAGCTGCTGGCCTCCGAATCTAAGATTTTTAACTTAATCACTGTATACAAGAAAAAAAATGTCACATATCAAATCTTAATTTAGTTTAGAGTCAATTATAGCTCAAAAACATGAAAATAATTAGTTTTAAATAATTTAAAATAATAAAAGTATATTAAATTATTCACTATGTATTAAAACTGATATGCAATATTTTCTCTGTTTATTACACACACACACACACACACACACATACACATCTCTGATTATTTTTGAAAAAATGTTCTGGGGCCAGGGAGCCTATGATACCATTTATTCTGAACAGTAAGGTAGGAGGATCATGGATTTGATCCCAACACGGACAACTTTTTCTTTTTTTACAGCATAACTCTTCATGTTAATCACATTTATATCTGTGGTTTTAAATTTTGCTACATAGGATGGATCAAAAAAATCTGAATTTATACCTACTTTTACTTCTGTTTCATGGACTGCTCTACAAACTGCCTCTTATTTTTTGCGATCTTCTATGTCATGTATTACTTTTTCTGAATTCCAGTCCTATAAATTTGAGTTAATAGAAGGCACATAATGCTAAACTAATTATCAATGGAGTAATGGAATGCAATGATATTTTAAATATAAACATCAAACATGAATAATTTTCAGCCATGAACACCATAAAAGAATAACTTAAAGTCTATATATCTGATTCTTCATTTATATGAAGCTGAAACTATGAATGCTCATTTTATTCATTTTGGTGCCTCATTTAGCTCGCAGTGGGTGCACAGAAAGTGCTAAATTGCAGCAAATGCAAAGACAAGCTGCACATTTATGCTCAAATCTATTTTCTAAATGATATGCAAAATCACTTCTACTAAATATTGCACAAATTGATGATGTAGTCTCAATATTGAGTTTCGCAGGCTTTCTACTTATCATAGAAAATTCAAATGTTAATCTTTGGTTTAGAACAACTCCATAGAATCATAATACTCATCAACATCTTTTTTAAGGCTAAATATTTGACAAGGCTTAATCACCTGAATTTTTCCATTAGAAGCTATTTATGACTTTGCTTTTGGAAATAGAATCCAAACCTATCTGAGGAAATTGGGTTTACAACACACAGAAACACTCTGGCATTTAGTTTACATAATTTAATTTACATCAGAACATACTCTGATGGAGAGATCTTGTACTATTGATATAAATACAGTAAGTCCCTGACATGAATTAGTTTCATTCTGGGCAAATGTTCATAAACCAGATTTGTTCATACATGTGATGAGTGAGTCTTATACACTTTTGACATAATTATACAATAGAAAACATAAGAGAAAACCCACATACAGAATAGTTAACTCCTAACTGTACTGTCCTATTGTACATTATCACACCATACAATAAGCGCACAGCCCAACTGTGATGGTGTCTGGCAGGCACATGATCTATTTCCATGATTTGTTCACATACGCAGATGCTCACAATGAGAGGAACATTCATATATGCTAAAGTTCACAACTCAAATCTCTAGAAGTCAGAGATTTACAGTATCTAAAAGAAGAGGCTTATGCACTTTGAAAAATGAACAGTTCACACAGCAAATTAAAGTTGTCATGGCTAAATTCTATAGCAAAAGTTAGGGGTTCTAGCCTGGACTTAAAGGTGAGGTTATTGTTGATATTGAATCTTTTAAGTATTAGGAAGAACATGTTAAGAATGGATTTAAATAATCATAGCTCTTTCTGTGAGATGAATATTGTCTAGGATGTTGAAATATGTAGGCCAGGCACAATGCTACACTCCTATAATCCCAGATACTCCAGAGGCTAAAGCAGGAGGATTGTGAATTCAAGGCCAACTTGGGCAACTGAATAAAACTCTAAGACATTTTTTTTAACTCACTATTAAAGTGTGTCTTCCATCCACAAACACCACAAAACAGTAAAAATACCTTTTACATTCATGGCGGTGCAATAATGTATTTCAAGAGTCATTCCATCAAAGCATAAGATCTATTCTTGAAGAAGGTAAATTGAAAACAGGTTTTAAACACGGTTTGTATCTAACTCCATTGAGACTGATATAAAAATATCATAAAATGAATAGCTCGTAAACAACAAAATTTATTTCTCACAGTTGTGCAGTCAGGAGAATCTGAGATAAAGACACTGGTAGGTTTGCTTTCTGGCTAGGATTTATTTTCTTGTAGGTGAAGCCTTCTTGTTGTGTCTTCCCGTGGTAGATGGGGCAAGGCCAGCTCTTTATAGTCTCTTTGTAAAGAGTTTACTCCTATTCATAAGATTTCTGTCCTCATAGCTAATATTCTTCTTCCAAAATAACACACTTTTGATGCCGTTACCTGGATTTAGGATTTCAATATATGAATTTAGTGGGCACCAAATATTCATGCCACAGGAGATGACTCTCACATTTTTTGTAATTTGGTATCAAAAGTAGCTGTTGAGCACTCCATAAATGGGAGAGTTTAAGCAGAACATGCATTATAAACAGAATTTTACTTTTTAAAAACATAATTATGGAAGCAGATCCGAGATAGTCTTTGAAATGCTCTTTTTTGCCAGTTCTCTCCTTAAGATACATATAATTTGTCAGAGACAATGATCACTTGAGCTACTAAAAATATTATATTCACAATATAAAACCAAAATTCTTTTCATAAAATCTTTGACTGCAAGTAATTAATAAGTGTAACTTAAATTATAACATTCTTATTGATTTCAAAATGGGCATAAGCTTGAAATATATATATATATATATATACTTGTTCCTAAAAAAGAACACAGCAGCATAGCCATTGTGTTATTACTTAGTAAAAAAGATATGACAACGAAAGAATGACCACAAAAAATCTATAAATATTCAGGGCCAGCCTGAACTACAAAGCGAGGAACTGTCTCAAAAAAAAAAAAAAAAAAGGAAATAAAAAACTAAAAAAAGAAAAAAATCTGTGGATATTATCAGTATTATATCAAAATAAATTTGTTTTGGTAGTTCAAATATTTTACACATTTTATTAATATACTTAAATTTTAAAAGCACCGCTTCCAATCATTTCATTTTAAGATAAGTTATTTCAACCAGTTTTATATCAAAAGGTTAGGGAACAGATGAAAGCTATAAGGCTGATAACAAAGCTTTGAGTACACACAGCACTTGAGAGAAAAACTAGTTAATGATAATGTATCAAATACTTGATATTTGCTAAGGTAACATTTCAGTGTTCTTCCCATATTAAACTGGTAACTAGACACATAATGGATGTTTTAGATTGATTCTAGTAATCATTTCACAAGTTATACATATTTAAATGGCCATGTTGTGCACCTAAAACATGCACACACTTTTATTCATCAATCATGTTCTAATAAAACTGTGGGGAGGAAGGAAACACAAGACTACATCATCATAAGAGTGTTTCAGGGTGTAGTTGAAATTGTTCCAGTAAATCTCAGAATTAATACCTGTTTTACTAATATTTGCAGGGACAGTTCTTTCCTAAGCTAGCTTTGATTAAAGAGGTCACAGTAGATTATTGCCACAAACTCCTACTATTCTGGTACAAATTCCTCTGTGTAATTTCTAATTTTGATCCTTCTATCCCGAGGCTAACCCTACTTCTCCATTCTTTTAATTTGGGGGCAACTTTCTGACATAAAGTTATAGAATTTGTCCGAAGTTATATTGGACATTTTCTGGTACAGTAATAGCTCAGGGGCGCCTTTATTTTTAAACAATCTGTTTTGCAAGGAGAATTATGACGATTTTGTTTGCAGCGGGGGGCTTACTTGACTGTGGCCATCTTTCCTGTGTGAATGTGAATCCTGCCGTATTTTCCAGAATTGTAGAACGAGTTAAATTTGTGAAGCAAGGCCCCACTGCGCTAGCATCCGTCATACACGCTCCTCCGTCCTCCTTCCGGTGGAATGCTTCCCTGTGAAAGCTTCGCCAGGAAAGCAGCAGTCGCTCTTGCCGATCCCAGGGTGTGAAAACCTGGGAATTCTACGTATGATTCCAGCACCTCTATAAGGCTATCACAGTGATGCTTCCATAAATTTTTCCAGCTGAATCTCCAACTATATACAGCTGCTTTGATGAAATAAATCATCCATGCTGAAATAACAGACGAATCACTCGGGTGTATCAAAGAATATCAAGAAATTGTAAGTTGTTGAAAAACTAGGTTTGCAATGATTTGTTATGATACATAGATGCTTGTTAGAGAAACTGGTGCTTAAACTTTAATGCTGGTAAAACAAAAATGTAAGCAAAATCCTACTAAGAAATGAAAATAAAAAGAAAGGAAAATGAAGCAAAATGAAGGAAAGGAATGCAAGGAAACTTAGGAAATTTAAGTTGAAAAATTGCACAAATGAAAACCTGTATAAGTCAGTGAAAGAAAAACTTTAAACTTTTCATGTGGTAAATTGGAAGATAGAAAATAAATCTTATGCTCCTTGATTTAATTTTTTTCTCTAGAAAAGTGTTGAGAAATTCTTTATTTACTTATTTAAACTGTATAATAAGTACAGGAAGGTACCCAAACTAATGGAAAATTTTTCAATTTATATACAAATTAGAGGAAATAAAGATGCTCATATGTGTTTTTTAATTATTGAAAATTAATTTTATTTCTTTCTTAGGACTTTCTAACAAAATACTTTCAGGGTAAGAATTGGATTGATGCTAATGAACATTCAAATACATGGCTATAATCAATTCAAATATATCAAGTATTTAAAAGATTATTTTGTGTGTTTGTTTAGAGGTTTTAGACACATAAGAGATGCATAAGCAGATTATTAATATCTACACATTGTAGAAATCAGGAATATGAAACCCAGTGCTATAAATTTGATGATATTTGGGGGTATCTTGGATGTGACTCAGCAAATCTTGTCCATGGGAAATGTGAATAATATTTAGACACAAGGTGAAAGGGAGTAATACTTCCCATTCCAAGATAGCCACCACTTACAACATCTCTTATATCCAAAATTTTGAGATCTGCTTCCTCAGCCACTTGGAGTTTTACTTGACCTTGAGACTAGCTTTGCTTAATCAAATAATACAAGTGCCTTTCAACATTCACAGGTATTATCAGTAAGGTGAAAGGGCTCGTTATGAAGACAAGAGGCTGGGTGATCCTGGGGGAGAACCCAACTGTCAGAAGCGACTACTCCTCTTCATGGCATACGATACATGTAATCAATTCATTTCAGATTAACCTAGTGGTTGAAGGAACAAAAAAGATTGAAAGTAAAAGATGGATTTCAAACGTGTAAACAGATATTTCTTGACTTTATTATATTTTAAGATGTTAAGGAGTTCAAACATGAGTGCATTGCAAGATATTCATTTTTGAAAAATAAATTGAGGGCAGCATTCCTGTTGAACTTATGAAGGAGGCTCTTAGGAAAACCTTATGACAGGCCGTGGAAATATCCAAGAAACAATAATGTAGGCAACAAAGACACATAGGTAGAAAAGGAACCAGTTGGCAAAAACGGTTAGGAGGTATAAACAACAGGGTCTCATATTTTATTGGATATTTGTTAGACAAATACTGCTAAAATTAAATTTACTCAGATCATTTGATTCCTTTGGCTTACCAGATTTCACTGTGGAAGGAAGTCAGAAGAGCTCCCCAAAGTGTCTGGCCAAGAAAATTGGAAACTGCCTAAGAGCTTGAGGAAACAATTTTGCCAATTTAGTTTGAAATTGTTTTCTCCCTTGACACTGGTATAATTCTCAAGGCTGTTAGTTCTGTCTTGTCTACAGACACTTGGCTCCTGGGTTTCTATGAGGACATGAGAATCCATAGAGAGCTACATATTCTCCAATCTGGATAATAGGCTTTTGTCAGCAAGCTAGTTAAGCTTCCAAACTGGGAAACAAGAACTGACCTATGAGTTCAGTTAGACCCCAGTAAAAGAATCTGTTCCCTGGGCCGTGCGGGTTAGTGGACCCCACACTTCCCTTCACTGGCTTCATGTTCCCTTACAGTATAAGGAAACCAAAAGGCCAAAAGAATGTGTCCATTTGTTCACAATACTCCTTTTCACAACCGTGTCCCAATGTACCAAGTACATTTACGCCACTGAACAGACCATACATTTCATTTTATTAATACCTATTTACAGAAAAAAATAAAGATAAGCATTACTTATATATATAATATAATTTCCCTATTACAATGTTTTTTATTCCAATTTAAAATAATACCATAGAAAGTCAACATTTGAAGTTAATATTAGCATACTACAGGTCATGAAACCAATTTAGATTACTATGTATTTCTCTGACTAAGGTTTTAAAATGGAGTACTACTCTGTCATAAAGAATGACATGATTGATTCATTTACGTGCAAATGGATACACCTGGAGGACACGCTAATGAGTGAAATCAATAGATCACAGATAGGCAAATACCGGATTTTCTCTTTGATATGAGCACTTGTAAATGCAAATGAACTCTAGAAAGTATTACAGTCTTTGTAGAATGAGAAATTTCCAAAGGAAATTTGGTGTGGGGATGTAATGAGAGGAAGGAATAAATATGATTCTGACAGAAAATAAAAGAGCATGTATATAGGGGGTGGGGAGGTGTGGGTGGGTAGGGATGTGGGTAAAAATGAGAATTAACTGTGTCATATACTGGTACAAATTCCCCAGTGTTTTGTGTGATTGTGAGATGTATGTAAATTGTACCAATAAAGAATGCAATTAAAAAATTTAAAGAAAGGGCCAGAGATTTAGCTCAGTGGTTCTGGCGCCTGCCTCACAAGCGCAAGGCCCTGAGTTCAATCCCCAGTAACCACATACAATGCTGGGCGTGGTGACTCACGCCCACCAGCCATCAATACCACAGAGCACAGTGCCGGGCGTGGTGGCTCACGCCTGTCATCCCAGCACTCGGGAGGCAGAGGCAGGAGGATTGCTGAGTTTGAAGCTTGCCTAGGCTACAAAGTGAGCTCAGAGCCAGCCTGAACTACAAAGCGAGACCCTGACTCGAAAAAAAAAAAAATTAAAGAAAAACATTTAATAAAATAGACCAAAATAAATAAATCAGACACATGTATATGCATAATAGGTAGTGTGAAATGAGAAGAAAATATTCAATGGAGAAGAGGAACTAGGGAGGGGAGGTGGCAAAAAAGAAAAAAGAAGGAAAAGAAAAAAATACCATACAAACAGGAAGAAATGGAAACAGTCTTTGTAAATGGAGTGAGGTGGTGGGGTTAATAATTTGATGTTCTTTATACTAAATAATAAGGTAAAGTAGTGTGACAAAATATACTCTGAACAACTATCAGTATGGGTATACATATGTAAGGTCTTGCTCTTGATTTTAATGTTAGTACAATAATAGGAAGGAATAAAATAGAATTTATGAAAAAGAAAAAATAAGGTTTTAAGGAAACTGAACCAAATTAATTTCTTTATATATGACTTGTAGTCTCTTCTGCACCATATTGTTAGAGTTAAATGGTTTATAATTGAGGAAACACATCTCAGAAAAGCCACTACTTGTGAGATCTTCCAAAAGACTTCAAGTAGGAGGTGTTGTAAAACGCTACAAATAGAATGAGCTTCAGAGACTTTCTATGACTTATCTACCGCATTAGACAGAATGAATAAGAAAAGAAGGCTCTAGATGTATACAGTACACTGTCAAGTCTAGTGTTTTCTTCTGTTACGGAATACTTCAAGGTTGATAGTAGGAATAAGGTAAGTCTACCAGAATTATCTTTCCATGAAGAGGTAAAGGGGCACAGTAGACTTACACACAAAATGTAATGAAGAAAGCTCATGTCCAATTGAAGACAGCATAAATAGTTCAATTGATTAAAAGATCAAGATTATTCTGGCAAATTAAAAAAAGGCTTCAGCCGGGTGTGGTGGCTCACGCCTGTAATCACAGCACTCGGAGGCAGAGACAGGAGAATTGCTGAGTTCGAGGCTTGCCTGGGCTACATAGTGAGCTCAGGGCCAGACTGAGCTACAAAGGGAAACCCTGTCTCAAAAAAAAAAAAAAAAAAAAAAAAGGCTTAAATCTGAAATTTTAAATTATGATTAAAATTAATATGTCTGTTTTCCTAGGGTTTTAAATCACAAATTTGAGACTTCAGGCATCTTTGCAGAACTAGGTATACCTCTTTTCCTCTTGGGATTTACAGCTCTTACAGGAGAGGTGCACCCTTCTGAGGAAAAATGGACCTTTTGAAAAAATGTCAGAAAATACGACCTGTACATTCCTCAGAATTAAAGTCTGACACCCATTGTTTTAGCAAAAGGCAAGTCAATTTACTACTGCAGAAATCAGTTTCTTCATCCACACAAGTCTTGAGAAAGATCTATCATTTTGATTTTGTTTTGAGAAATTCCATATGAAAATTAGTAACATTAACAGATTACAACTTCAAAAGCAGGCCAATTAATATACACACAGTTAAATTCACTCATATATTGCATTTGGTTCACTACTTTTCCTCTCTCTGCTAGAAGATAACATATGTGAAGCCAGTGATTTCTGTTTTATTTACCATTGATTTCTCAGTCATATTAACCACTCTAGTGTACTGAGTCTGATTTGGACAGTATAAATGATGCTGTGCATATAGTCTCTTCTTATGAACTCTGTAGCTAAGGATATTGTTTAATCTAGAGAAAAACATGAGCCTAAATGTTGGTATTTCTGAGATCCATGACAGAAGGTGAAAAATGATTAGAACATGTTTTCAAACTCATCACCCTCAAGCTAACTACTAAATGCTTTTTAAACTTTTCATTATGTTAAATCCCCAGGAAGAAATGTTTCTTGTTGTTTTTCTTTTCATTTTCCATTAAAATATAAAAATGAAAAATGTTCAAACTTACAAATAGATTTATTTTGTGTTGTCAAGCTACAGACTCACACACTGTTGGTAATAATAGGATACGTGAAAAATAAATTAGTTTAACTGTGAATACTCCCCCAAGTGTTTCTAAAATGACAAGTTTATGTTTACAGGTCAAAATATTAAGTAATGTCTTTTGGACACATTTGTGAAGTTAGAATAATTTGAAATAAAAATATTACTTGAATTTCAAAGCAAACTATTCTAATGATGCTTAACTCAGACAAAACTGCTTTAGAATTGCTTTACAAATAATTCTAACAGAATATGGTATCTGGGAAACTTCTGCCTACAATATCCACTTAGTAGAAAGTTTTAAAACAACTTGTCCTCATCTAACAGATTTTAGGCATTTAATTGTTTTTATTTTATGTTTTTAGTAATTAAAGGTTGAATATATTAAATTACCCTTCATAAAATTATACTGAGAGGTAGAATCATTCATTAAGTTTTTTATGGACTTCCTACTGCATACCAAACAATGGGTCTTTCACCAAGTAAGTTCACCGAGAAAAAAATTAATAAATAAAACTTAGATAATGTATGCAAATAGGGGAAGCAAATGGAATGGGACAGATAGATAGATAGATAGATAGATAGATAGATAGATAGATAGATAGATAGATAGATAGATAGATAGATATATGGAATGCAGTTCTCCTCTGTTTGAAAGTCCTGTGTTTGTGTCCATCTTACTAGATTTAGCTAACCATCTCATACAAGTAGAAGTCAAAATCCCCAAGCGCCTTCTGTGTCCATGGAATACCACATGATCTAGATGCTTTGTATATCTTAATTTTTATTTTCTATCGCTTTCTTCTTTTGTATTAGGCGAAACTTTAGCTACTCTAGCCCTTCTCCCTTCTAAGGACCTTTGCAGAGGTCAGCTTTCTCATAGAGAAACACGTTTTTTTTTTTCACATGCTCTCACATCTTAAGCATTTTCTGAAATATTATCTTCTCAGTGGCTTGTCTTAACCCATCTTACTTAAAATTATACACATATTTTATTATACTGCCCAGTTTCCTGACTCAGTTTTTATGTATAATATTTATCTTGCACTATATCATGAATTTCACTTACATATTTTATACTTCTGCAGAATCTAAATCCTCTGAAGTCAGAAGATACCCCCCTCTCTGACATATTCTCAGCACTGGGAAATGTTTCCAGCCCCCAAAAAATCATTCAATGTGAATATATTATATATTAAAAGGTTTTGATTAAATAAATGAAAAATAATCGCACATAAAGACTCGAGCAGAGTTGGGGGCAAAAGTTCACTGACAGCAAAGAAATACAACTATGGGTGAAATAATGGAGGTAAGGAGATCCTGTGGAAATAAGTGCCTTGGAGCAAATGAGAACCTACAAGAGCTAAAGGGAAGGTTGGCATCATTGGGATTTTTGGTTATGATTTTGCAGTCATGCAGAGGCTGGCTCTGAGAGGAAGGTCAGAGATAAGAAAATCAGTTACAGTGAGGAGTCAGACATGAGGCTCCCACATGCTTTAGTGATAGAAAAGAAATTGTAACTTTTTCACAAAATATCTACCAATTCAAGCTAATTGTGGGAGGTCATGTTCATGACCGCTTTACCTAAGTCAAATTTGTATTTGTTTTTCCAGCTCACACTTCTGAAAATTTGGTAACAGACAACCCATGCCCAGAAAGCACAACTTTCTGTAGAATCCTAGACTGATGGACATGATGATAGGCTTGCATATGTAGAAATTAATAATTTAGAGAGTCAGGAGATGAAAAGTTATTGCTCTAAAAAAATTTAAGCAGTATAAATAATTGATGAAAATGTCCTCATTTACTAAATAATTACCAATAGAGAATGGCTCATTTTTCTCTTGTTGTTGAGAAAGCAGTAATGCAGGTGGGGGATATCAGAGAGTCCTAACACTTGATCTATCTAAGCAAACTTTTGACTTCTTTAAATTGATAGAAAACATAGGAAAACATTCAGAAATGAAACATTAAAACAGAAAATTAATCTCTCTGAAACATTTCTGTGTTTGGTCATCTCATGATCTGAAGTTTAAACCAACAACTTTCAAACTCCACAAAGGAAGATACATACATTCTTACTTTGTTTGAAAGTTAACTCATTTTAGCCTATTCTAGATAACATTTCTAATTCATAGATTTGTGTTAGTCAGCTTTGTGTCCTTGTGATAAAGTACAAGTTTCAAGCGATACGGAGGAAATGCTTACCTGGTTCTAGGTTACAGTCTATGGTTATCTTAATGGCTTTGGGCCTGAGATGAGGGAGAAGCTCCCGGTGGGAACACTTCGTAAGAGTGTTGCCGACCTCGTCACACAGGGAACCAGACAGGAAGAGAAAGGCGCAGGCAGGGTCCCAATTTCCCCGGAGACCTTTCTTCCTTCAGCAGGCTGCACCTCCAAAGGCTCCATCATCTGTCAGTAGAGCCGAACACTGGAAAGAAAACTTTAACACATCGCCTTGTCCAAAATGTATGATAGGTAATGTGAAAGAGGAAAAAAGGTATGCAAAAGGAAAAGGGAAATGGTGGATAGGTAAACGTATAGAAGGGGAAGAAAAAATTGACAGTGAAACACAAAACTAATGTATATGGGGGGGATTATATGGAGGGCAGGGGAAGGGAGAAAATGAGAATCAAGGTGTGTCATGTACAAATACAAATTTTCATTGTTGAAAGTGATCATAAGGTATGCATAAAATGTACCAAAAACACACAGCCTTGGGGAATCCAAACGGAAGAGAAATCACTGAAATAAATACTGGTAAGTTGATATTTCTGGTCACAATGTAAGAATAAGAAAGGATTAATCAATATTTTCATACATTAGAATAGAAAGTGAGTTATGTTTTCCATATTTTCAGAAGCTGGGGAGAGAGCAGCATCTGAATGATCTAGATTTTCTCCACCCATTTGGAGTTTCACAGTCTGATAAATGGTTATCACCTCAATGGGAAGTTTTAGGTGCTGCAGATCAAGAGTAAGCCTTTTTAAAAATGGATCCTATATTCAATTATTTTTGCATCAGGGGATTTTGAACAACTATTCGACAATAGAGCTTCTCAGACCTGATTTAGAAGAACATAAATTTAAAAATAAATACATTTTAACTTAAAATTGTTTAAACATGCTCTCCCAAATTTATCTGAGGATGGGACACTTATAATCATGTTTTATATGATCATTATATGACATGTGGCATGCCATTATTTCTTAAAGGTTTGTGGGAAAATAATACCTTGACTAGTTGTCTGGTACCTAAATTATATCGTCCTTACCTTTATTTTATAACATCATACATATTTGAGGTATAAATACATAGATATGAAGAAATATGAGTTCCACATATCTTTTGTGAGTACTGAACATTCTCTAAAGACATTTTTTGTTCTCTTTCGTAATCATTCTCCTTCCTCATATTTTCATTTCTATAACCCTTTTAAAAATTATTGCCATATTTGAGCATATGCAGGCCATACATAATTCAAGTTGTTAACTTGTTGAGAAATAAAATTATGTATAACTGTTCATCTTGAAGATTTTATTTAAAAATGACAGAAAATTGTCAGTAATATAAAAAATGAATGAGCAAATATTACATCAGCGATGAGTAAGATAAATTACAAATAGTTTGATATATACAATTTAACTACTAAAATTATAATGAATGATATATTTTATATACAAATGTAAACATATAAAAGATAACTATGTACACTCAGTTTTTACTGCCCCACATTTTCCATCAATTATCAAGTTTAATCATTACAATAAATTTGAAGTTGTTCATGTTTTTAAAACTGAGGCTTAGAGATAGTATAGCACCTTGTCAATATTAAAGTACTAGGAGAGAAAGTAAAGCCACATGAATAATTTGTATGACTGTACATAAGGTGATTTTGGGAAAATCCCATTTATCTCTGTTTTCCTACCACAGAAATTAATAACACTTGTTCATTATAACAAATGTGTCCAATCTAGAAAAACATTTGTATTCAAAGCTGTACAGAACACATTCAGTGGAGAAAAAAATAAATGTCGTTGCAAAGTGAAATGAATAAATACTTGCAAAGTCTTAGAGACTCCTTTTCTGTCCATTAGAATCTAAGGTAGCATGTTGTGTTTTTGTTTTTGTTTTTGTTTTTAAATTCAACTTTCAACTCATACTAGAGTATCTTGAGAACCACAAATGTATTGTTTATCTTTGTAGAAATAATTTTTATTACTATAATTCTTATAGACTTTGTGAGTGGGGTATGCATATGTGTGTGTGACATGCCATTCTATTTCAAAGTCTAATCTAAATTTGTTCATTTTTAATGGGAATAATTAGATGACTTTATCTTTGCTTCTGAGAAGACGTCTTTGCAGTCAAAGTAAGGTGATTTCCTTGATAAAGAGAACGTGATTTCAAATACTTTAGCTACCTTTAATTAAAATAAAAAATCAATGAATTCTTCATCTCAGAGCATAGGTTAAAAATGTTACTGCATGATATACTGCTCTGAAATGTTTTATGAATATTAACCTTCCAGAAATAATTTTTTCAAGGCATCCGTAAATTCTAGTTTCCAGCCTATGTATCTAATCTTTCATTTTCTTTATTTTTGATACATAGCCCTATGAATCATAATTAAGGTTATGCTTACTTGAAACTAAATACTAGGTTTTTTCTCAAATGTTGTAGCAGAGTAGTTTGAAGCAAGATATTTTCATAGGTTAAAAAAAACAAAAGTTTTAAACAACACAAATGGTTTTTAACAAATTAACATCGTCCTTACATCTCTGCATTCTTTTCTAATCATGTGCTGTGAATGGTAAATAAATTTATAAGCAGTTTTGCACCTTACATTTAGGGCCAAGTGTAACCCAACTGGTCATTTGCTGCCCATTTTCCTGAATCAGAATTTACTAAAGACAGTGACTTTCACATCCTTGTGTCACTCAGACGTGCATTAATTTCCATATGACTTTATTTAGAGATAAATTTTTACTTTCAAAGATACCCTTCATTTAAGTGATGCAACCTATATCTATATCCTTCTTGTTCTGAGTGCTCCATCCATTTTTTTTTCTTAGATTCTCAGCTTACAGTTTTTACTCAATTCTGTATGTCTTGCACCCTCCTTAGTAAGTTTGTATACTAGAGGGCTTTAAAAATGATCTAAAAGTTAGTGAGCACCAACTTTATATCTCTAGCTCATCGTTCATTGAACATATTTATTAAATTTGTAATATTTCAGTTGTATACTACTGAGAAGCACAAAATGAAAGCTGTCTTCATATTTTAGTGAAACATCAAATCGAGAAAATAAAATACAAATCAAGAAAATAAAAATATACCTTAAGTATGACATCTGCTAATGAAAATTACAGAGCAATCTAAAATATTAAGCATAATTTTACACCGTTTTTGACATTCTTCTAGAAGTATGAAATTATTTAAAAGTAAAAATGTTAAAAGGGGCCTTAATCTAATGTTCTATTAAAATATATTATTTACCATCAATTTTTTTCTTTTAGTAAAAAAATTACAATAAAATGGAAATAAAGCTTGTAGGTTGGGTAGAGGAAGGGGAAAAATGAGAATTAAGTTGTGTCATATACTGGTAAAATTCTCCATGTGGAATGTATTTTGGATGTGTATATATGATGTACCAATAAAATGTACCCATCTAAAAGAAAGAAGAAGAATGTTAAATTCATGCAAATGAAGCCCTCTTTGAAATGTCCCTACCTCCACAAAGGACACACCAAACTTGTCCCCAGAATTCTTCATGGCTTATGACCACACCTCCCTACCCTAAAAAATATTCCTACTTGAAATCTTCTCATATTGTTTATGCAAGAAAGAGAGGGAGAGAGGGGGAAGGATACAATTATAACCAAGGTACAAGTGATGTCATTATTCACATTTTATAAATTTCCTCAGAGAATTCAAACAGTGTCTGAATTCACATCAAAAAATAAAAACAAAAATTATAAAATATTTTATTGAGCTCAATACAATCACTATAAATAAATCTGTTAGTTATTTGAATAATCATTTGTAGTAAATGAAAAGATGGCAACTATCTGTTTAAGGAAAAGAATAAATGGTTGGTTAGTGTCTAACAATAAATTATACATACAGAATTTGTTGAGAGTAGCAAATAAATAAACACATTAACCCTGCAATGTATGTGATAAAAATCCCCACTTAGATTTGGCAGTAAAAGAAGAAATTCTAGAAAAAGTGAATTTCAAGGGGAAACATGCTGTGGATGTGAGTATGCTCATAAGTAAACTGTTATCACTTTGAACAAATAGTATTCTACTTTTCTGCTTTACTTAGCAAATGTCATCAACCATTTTCAAGAATTTCAAAGAAAAGACTTTGCCATTTAGCATCCCCTCATGTCTTATATCCTAATTTACAAATAATTATTTTTAATTACTGAATACATTATGAAAACATCCATTTCTTACAAGATTCAGTCCCTCATTGTTATTTTCTTTCTTAATTGATTATTCGTACATTTCATACATACATTATGATTACATTCAACACCGAGAATTTGTAACTGTGTGTGATACATTTTGATCCTTTTTCCCCTTTCCCCTGCCCCCGTACAACCTCCACCTTCACTGTTATTTTAAACACCAATTCTTGAATTTACTAGAAATATACATCTCTCTCCCTCTCTCTCTCTCTCTCTCTCTCTCTCTCTCTCTCTCTCTCTCTCTTTCTGTGTGTGTGTGTATGTGTGTGTGTGTCTGTGTCTGTGTGTTTTGTTTTGTTTTTTTTGGTAGTATTGGGGAACAAATTAGGACTTTTCACCTGCCAGACAGGAGCAGGTAAGGAAACAGGTCCTGTTTCACACTCAAGGTCATTCTTTCCCTCTACTCTCTTCTTCATGCCTTACCTTCTATGGACATTTCCTGAAAGCTCCTCCCAAGTGTCTTCAGCTGAGCTATCCTCAGGTAAGGAATTGTTACTTCAAAAACAGTCTTTTCTTTTCTCATTCTTAATCGTCTCCATTATATTTAATACATTTGTAATTTTCTGGTAATGTTTTTGATCAAAAATAAGCCACAAGGGATGTAAAAACAAAATGTTTTATTTTTCCACAAAAAGTATTATGAGCAAAAGGAAGAGTCCTAATGTTATTTCCATTTTATTCTTTGCAGAGGGAAGACAGCATAGTGTACAATATAGAGGCCCACCTGAAATTTTGTAAGATATTTTTATACAAGTAAGAAATACAGTAAATTCTGAACAACAGAGAAAAGCTCTAGAAATAGTACTGAGTCAACAGGACATTCAAATAGGCCATGTGGGGCAGTGTCAGCACATGTCAGCATTAAATGATAGTCAGCAACATTTGAATAGGAGAATTGATTATGGCATTTTTTTTATCAGGTACAAGGACATAATACTGAATACAAGCTCCTGAAAAACTTACAAAAATTTTTGTAAAAAAAATCAGTCCTAAGGTAAAAAATAGGGAAAGATGTAAGTTAGCTATAAACTAATTTAAAATAGTAATTAGACATGGAGATTCACATGCCCACGCTCAAAGAGAGGAGCAATAATGATTAAATGAACCTAAGTGTAAGCATTTTAGGTTTAAAGGGATTATATCCTACTAGCTAAAACCTGAGGATGGAGTAATATTTTAGCCATTTATTGATTACTCTGAAATGAGAGGTAAGACCCTGGTTTACATGAATTGCACCCCAGATCTCAGGAAACAATGAGAAAAATAAGTATTTCTCATTTAGAAATAAAGCTAACCTTATGGAGAGGTTTACACTTACACTAGGAGAAAGCAAAAAGAATATTGAAGTGGTAATGATTGATATTGTGAAATGGTAAATATTCAAAGGGAAATGGGGTTTGAGGGTAAATAATGAGGAAAGAAAAAATGGTGGTAAAAAAAGGAAACAAAGCTTGTGTATATTGGGGTGGGAGTGGGGAGTGGGTAGGGGAAAGAAAAATTAAAATGAAGTTGTGTCATATGCTGGTACAAATTCTCAATGTGGAGTGCATTTGGGAAGTATATATATATAATGTACCCATAAAATGTACCAATAAAAAAGAATATTATTGGGGAAATGGAATATTAAGAGCAATGAAAATTGATCAAACAACCAAATTGAAAAGGACAGAATGGAAATGAAGTTCACAGGCAGAATACCATATGTTGGTGTGTGTGTGCATGCGTGTGTGTGCGTGTGTTTGTGTGTGTGTGTTTCAACATGTGACTTCTCTAAATTCCAGATTGGCATACACAGTTCTGACCTACTGTCTCAGTATGAGCTTCTAACAGATATTTCAAACTACATAACTTAAAGTCCTTTTCTTCCTTTCCAAGTACTCTTCACTTGATATGGTTCCAATTTTATTTAAAAGAAACTACAATTTTGTTTGGTTCTTTTTCTTGCATCTTAAGAATAATCCACCAAGATACCTATGAGGCCTAACACATCTAAATCCTTATCACTGCTGCTTTTACCATCTGGTGTGATGTGCTGTTGTCTCCTGCACTTACTGATCTGTCTGTCAGCTTTCATCATTGATTCTCATGAATATATTAACATAGGAGACAAAAATGAATCTTTTAAAATGAAACTCACACTATGCTACCTTTCTCTATTCTTTTTTTTTTTTTAAACAGGGCCTCACTTTGTAGTTCAGGCTGATCCTGAGCTCACTCTGTAGCCCAGGCAAGCCTCGAACTCAGCAATCCTCCTGTCTCTGCCTCCCGAGTGCTGGGATTACAGGCATGAGCCACCACACCTGGTGCTCTCTTAATTCTTTTAATGGCTACTCATTTTACTCTGTGTAAATGTCAAATCCTACTGGAAGATAATTCTCCAACGATCTGTACTTTGTAACACAAAACATGTAATGTAGAGACAGTGTTTCTACAACACAAAGAACATTTGTTTCAGGTATAAGATAATAAAGGCAATCTGTTTTGAGTGAAAATTTTGCTAAGTTTGTAAGCTGTCTGCTTAAGTGGTCATATTCATGAGTAGGTTAGTTTTGGGTCAGTTTTATTGAACCATAGGATATTAACCAAGTATTTCTATGGCAATAACATGGATGTTTTCTGACGAGGTTTGATTTGAACCAGTAAACTAAAGAAAGGAGGAATTTACTCTCTTCCTGGTTTATGACTTAGGAACATAGGCCTTCTTCTGTTCTCAGACTTGGACTACTGGACTTTATTTCTCAGGCTTTGGAATAAGTTGAAAATTAGCTTTCCTAGGTTTCTAGCTTTTAGGTCCCAAACCGATTCTCAAACTTACATAAATACCTAGGCAACTTAGTTCCTCAAAATGAATGCTTACACATATATGCAATAATAAACAATAAATTTTAAAATAAAGACTTTAAATGCAAATCATACACTGTGAATCATATGTAGTGAGATACTAAACATATACAGATATTTTTATTTATCCTATGGGTTTACATATTCATAAATTCATATTTTTTCTGGTGTACTCTAATACAAGGTTTTCTTAAGTCTGAGTTTCTCTGTTATAGTCACCATATCACTGAATGAGTAGTATTCACCAAGACCACTTTATATTGCCTTCATGAAACTTATGGGCCATAAGACTTAAATATGATAGTTAAGATCATATTGCTTAGCTTTTCGGAAAGTAATAAAGTCCATTTCCTCTGACCCAAGAGTATCATGCCTTCTGTTAACATTTATAAATTAAATTATTAATAGCTCTTAATTATCCTTATTATCATCCATAAATATTTGTGAATTAATCTGTTGACTTTGATTTCTCATTACTTGCTGAGGTCTTGTCCCTTTACTTTCCCTACAATACTCACAATTTCACTTTAATAGTTTGCTCTTTCATGGGAAGCTCTTCTGTCAGAATAGACAAGGCACTTCATAGTCTCTGAGTGAATTTTAAACATAGAACAGATGACCTGAAAAAGAGATATGTGTAATTGTGTAATTGGATGACTGAATCATTCTAATCCTATTAATACTATGAAGTTTCTCTCTTATTTGACTTTGGTAGATTTTTCCCACCAGGCAACATGTCCTTTAGGCACTAGAGCAAGTCTTCTGGATGACATTTGCATAAAGATCATGTAAATGTACCTCTGGGAAAAAGGAAAAAAAAAAAACTATAGCTTGAGAAAGAGGACAGGTAAAATGTAGGCTAATTATAAAGCAAGCACAATTATGAATTATTTAATCTCAAGTTCTCAGATTTCTTTATTTTCTTAAAAGATCTAACCTCAAAACACAAGCTAATAAAGCAGCCTTATTGTTTTAAATTATCAGAATTTTTTAATCAATTCAACACTTCTTAATTCAGTCTTTAACAGACTTCTGCTTTTAGTAACCTCATTATTCCTGCATTTTAAAATTTTTCATTGAAAGTTTTTTTTTTAATTAACTTCTTCAGATCTTGAGAATTGAAATCCAAAATTTTCCTTTGAATCTGATAGGTTTTTTTTGGTCAACGTTCCAATGAGCTAATTGGGACTTTGAAAAAGATATTTTTGAAATGAGTGTTGCTTATTAGATGTGTGCATGTTATTCAACATTAAAGCAACAGTGAAAACTCCCTTTCACGCTCATGTATTCCATAAGATTAATGAAAACTGCCTCAATTAGCCTGCCAAATGCCAGTTAGGCTGAAAAAAAAGGAGAGAATTGAATCTGATTTCCCAGAGAAAATAGTGACATAAGTAACTGCCCTTATAGGAGAAACTTTTGGAACAGAATTGATGAAGGGAAGAACAAAAAAAGGATAGTAATTAGGGAGGGAGTAATGAAACAATTGGATATTTCTTGAGACATTGGGGAGAAACTTACAAAGGCAATTCTTAAAGGAAATCACCATATGCTTGATATTTCAAATGACTTATAGTAGCCTTCACATTTTCAGCATGATCGTGTATAACACTTAACTGGTGAAACAACATGTATCCAGTTGCTAAAACCCTCAAATAGGGAAATCAGAGTATTTTATTATAATTTCATCTACATTTATTCAGTACAGCACTCAAGGAGCAATAGTTTTGTAAAGTAGATTTTTTGGGGATTGAGATCTTTTTTTTTTTTTTTTTTTTTTTTTGCTTTTTGGAGACAGGGTCTTGCTTTGTAGTTCAGGCTGGCCCTGAGCTCACTATGGTGCCCAGGCAAGCCGCCGCGAACTCAGCAATCCTCCTGTCTCTGCCTCCCGAGTGCTGGGATTACAGGCGTGAGCCACCACGCCCAGCATTATATGTGGTAACCGGGGATCGAAC
>PVIC010028513.1:0-23153 GCA_004025085.1 Thryonomys swinderianus
AAAAAAAAAAAAAAAAAAAAAAAAAAAAAAAAAAAAATTCAAGAAATCTGTGAAAGATCAGCAAGTTTTGGTAGGAATGGGGTAAAAATGAGAATGAACTTGTGTCATATACTGGTACAAATTCCCTAATGTTGTGTGTGATTGTGAGCTGTATATAAAATATACCAATAAAGAATTCAATTTAAAAAAAAGATCAGCAAGTTTCAATATCATCACAGATTCTTTTCGCTTTAAAGGCAAAAAGTTACCAAGTTAAATGCAATTGATTATTTTATCCCAAACAAGATCTATTACTCTCACTGGACCCATACACTACGTCAGTAAATCTTCTGTAGCAAATTTGTCAGCAAACTGCAAAGAAATATTTGGCAATTAATTTCTTCCATTTAGAAGTACCAGCATGAGCCAGGTGTGATAGCACACACTTATAACCCCAGCACTCTGGGAGACTGAGGCAGTAAGATCACAAGTTCGAGCATAGCCTAGGCAACTTGGTGACTTATTACATTCGTTTCTAAATTAAAAATTTTAAAAGGCTGAATATTACTGGGGGGGAGGGTACTAATATGAATGTCAAATGAAACAGAGATGGGGAATTCAGTCCAGTATTAATGAAAGCTCTAATGGTAGAGAAAGTTAAACAGAGTAAGAGCAAGTTGGCACAAATCATGTGCTGGAATACAGGGCCCTTAAAGCAGTCTTTCTTCCTTCCTTTCTCCCCAACAGAAGCTGGCACCCAGAGGTGGCCACATGGCTCAACCTTGGCCAACAAAGAGTAAGGAGAAATGAGATGGTGAAGGTTTTTGACAAAGTTTTATAAAATGAACAGATGGGCTGTCTTTTTCAATGCTTTATTTTAATCTTTCCCAATGTCTGTCCCAGTAAGTTTTTATTACTTTCTCATTCTTACCATGCTAATCATCAACACTGACACTACTCTTACTTTACCTGAACCGTTCCATTTGTTTCTTTCTTCTTTTGGCCAAGATCATGAAGAATATCATTAGGCTTCTGTGTGTTCACTTTAGCCATTTGTAGCTCTTCAGAAGGCAATCTTTGAGAAGACAGATTTTCAAAACTGCAGAAGATTAGAAAGAAGCTTCCTAATTTGTTATAAATTCACAAAACTTTTTGGGCTTTTTGTTTGTTTGCTTTTAGGGTCTCACTATGTCATTCAGCCTAGCCCCAAACTCTGCATGGAGCCCAGGCTAGCCTAGAACTTGCAGCAACTCCCTGCCTTAGCCTCCCATGTGCTAGAATCACAGGCATGCAAAATTCAATAAGCATGTATACATTCTTAGCCATACATTACTAAACGTTATTCCTGGACAACTGTATCATGCAATTAATCAGCTGTGTTATAAATATATGAAATAGAAAATGACAAGAGACAAAATTAATCAAAAAATCAATGACCTCACAATCCCTAAAAATAATGACCCAGGTTTGGGGCTCCCGAAAAAGTTCCATTCACAGAGTCTTGTCTTTATGTGAACTAGCTCCAAGTGACCTCAGCAGGAAACTCTATTCTTATGGTATTTTTGAAAATAGTGGCAACTGTTTAACATCTCAGCTGACTGAGGTAATAACAACAAGTGAAGAAAGTGAGGTTATGAGCGATGATGTTAAAAATCTAGGGTGAGCCATCAACTGGGCTGCTGTGGTGAACCCCAGCACACATGGGCATCTTGAAGGTCATACATGTATGTTGGGGCCTCACATGTGCCCAGGAAAGACCCGAGAGGCCCAGATCTCTCAGCTCTGACTGACCTTGAGTCTCTGCAAATAGAAGTGAATGCTAAGACAGACTTATAGATTGGCCCCCGCTACAGACACAGGCACCCTGCACAGTTGGACCCATACACACTCAATCACACATGGCCCCATGGCAAAGAAGAGGACCTACCAGTTCAGGTATTTCAGTGGGTGCACAGGTCAAGGCACACAGACTACAGAATTAGTCCAGGAAACTCACTGATCCAACCAGCAGCAAGCAGAATAATGACCAACAGTTACAAATTCTTAGGTGGAAGAATGTGACTTCCAGTGATGCCTCACTGTTTTATCTAAGGGGATCATACATACAAAGAAATGGAAAAGTACAGCCCAAACACAGAAAAATCAGTCAAATAAAAACTTCTGTATATAGAGGTATGAAGGGTAGTAGGGAAGACAGGGGAATAGGAAAAAATGAGAATCAAGATGTATAATGTACAGGTACAAATTCTCAATGTTGAATGTGATAACAATGTGTATAAAATGTACAAATAAAATCAACTTTAAAAAATTTTTAAAACAAATCCATAAAAAGAAAAGGTCCTGCCAGACATGGTGGTACACACCTCTAATCCCAGCATGCCCACAGGCTACAGCAGGAGGATCATTACAAATTTGAGACCAACATGATTATCTCTGGTCATACTACCCTCAATGTGCCTGATCTTGTCTGACCTCAGAAGCTAAGCAGGGTGAGGCCTGGTTAGTACTTGGATGAGAGGGCAACACGAGCTGCATAGTAAGTTCAAGACTAGCCTGAACTACATAGCGAAGTTCTATCTCCAAGTAAATAACTCAGATATTAGATTTATTAGACAAAGACTATAAAACAGCTGTTACTAAAGAAAACAATTCAGTGGGCTGGGGAATTTAGCTTAGTGGTTCCAGCATCTGCCTGGCAAGCACAAGATCCCAAATTTAATTTCCATCACCACATACCACAGTGCCTGATGTGGTGGCTCACAGCTGTAATCCCAGCACTCATGAGGCAGAAGTAGGAGGACTGCTGTGAGTTCAAGGCTAGTCTGGGCTACATAGTGAGTTCAGGGCCAGCCTGAACTACAAAGTGAGACCCTGTCTCAAAAAACAAAAACAAAAACAAAAAAAAAGGAAAGAAAATAGTTCAAGTAAAGTAAAAGAATTAAAAGAAGGTATAAGGACATAGTCTTTAGCCAGGCGTGGTGGCACATGCCTATAATCCCAGCTCTCAGGAAGTGGAGGCAGGAGGAGCACCATAAATTCAAGGCCAGCCTGGGCTGCTACACAATAAGCTCAAGATCACCCTGAACTACATAGCAAGACCCTGTTCCAAAACATAAGAAAGAAAAAGAAAAAGAATAAAATCTTGCCAATTAGGAAAAAAACAAATTCTAGATTTGAAATATCCAATCACAAAATTGTAAAACTGAGTTGGCCATGATAGTTCACCTATAATTCAATGGTTTGGGAGGCTGAGGCAGGTAGATTACAAATTTTAGCCCAGCATAAGCTTAACAAGATTCTGCCTCAAAACAAAAGTGGTGAGGCAGCTCACTATGAAGCCCTTGGGTTTGATCCCTGGTACTACAAAATAAATAAATAAATAAATAAATAAGGACCATAAGGCCTCAACACAATATTTGAGTTGGCAGACAAAGCAGTAAACTCAAAGATAGGTTAATTGCTATTATCCAGATTGGAGAATAGAAAGAAAATAATGAAGAAAATGAGCAGACTCTCAGAGACCTGCAGAGCATCATGGAGCATCCAACACAATGCAGTCTTGAACAGACAGGGGAGAGGCCATCCACAGTATCTTACTGTACAAGGAGATAAATGAGGTGGGCATAGTGGTAGACAGCTACAATCCCAGCTACTAGAGAGGCCGAGGCAGAAGGAACACAATTTCAAGGCCATGCCTGGCAACATGGATAAGCCCCCATTGCAAAAAGGAAAAGCAAATGGCCCAAAATTTCCCAAGTCTAATAAAAATCAATCCCTGGGACAGGGATTTAGCTCAGTGATTCTGGCATCTGCCTTACAAGAGCAAGGTTCTGAGTTCGATCCCTAGTAACCACATACCACAATGCCAGGCATGGTGGTTCACACCTATAATCCCAGCATTTAGGAGGCAGAGGCAGGAGGATTTGGTGACTTCAGGGCCAGGCTCAACTACAAAGTGAGACCCGCTCTCTCTCTCTCAAAAAAAAAAGTCAATCTACTTATTTAAGAAGCTCAACAAAGTGCAAGTAGGATGATTCAAAGATATCCACACTTACACATATCATAGTCAAACTATCTAAAGTCCAACGGGAAGCTAAAAAGCAGCAAAGAAAAATGACTGATCACATACAAAAAGCCACACTAAGATTAATAGTTGGCTTCTCATCAGTAACTACATAGGCAAGAAGCTGATGCCTAATGCTGAAAGAAAAAAAAATCTACAAGAAATTCTCTATCTAGCAAAACTGTCCTTCAAGGTGGAGGACCCCAGGGGCGGTGAACTTCAGAAGATAAATTTCTGTTCAAGCAAAAAAAAGAGAGAGAGAGAGAGAGAGAAGGATAAAGACAATCCCAGATAAACTAGCATCTGAGATAACTAATTCCCAGCAGACTAATGGAAAAGAAGTTTAAAAAAAGAGATTCTTTAGACCAAACAGCCAGAACTGCCAAGATAACTACAAATGTGTAGAGTCTGGTGAACAAAAGCTGAGATTGAAGACAGTTGGTAGAAAATGGAACATAGACAGTTTCTGGGGGAAATGCACAGCGCCTCTAAACATTTGCTCAGCCCTTTTCATATCAGGAAGGATGCAAATTAAACTTTGCTCACGCCAACTTTCACCGAGTTGAGCCGATAGTCCCATCCATCAGACTGGCTTAGAAGCACAAAAGCCTGACAAGAAGTCAGGTCAGGAAGGTGCAGAACGGCTCTCAGACAAGCCAGCAGAGAGTGCGGACTCACCCGTGACCTTGCTCACTGCTTTAGGGATATACTTTGCAAACACACTTCCACAAAAATCAAACAATATGTGCACTAAGCTTTAGAGTGATGTTATTTAAATTAGCAAAACACCAAAAACATCAAAGATGTCCATTAGAGGGAAAACGGCTGAATAAACTGGTAAAAAACAAAACAAAAAAAAACTGAAGGGCAGAATAAAAAGACAGGATACTCTTCACTTGAATCCATCTGAAGAAATAGAGTACTGGGATAAGTTAAGCATGTGGGTAAACAGAAAAGATGGTGTATGTGCTTTTGTGTGTAACAGTTCTGATTTAAAATATAGCTATAGACTAAATGGATGCACACTGAGGCCATATTCTTTAGTGAAACAAATAGGACACACACGGGTATACACTGAAGCACACATTCATATGCTATGAGAAACTACAAGAGTAAGTGAGGACCAAAATGTACAATAGGTAATGTAACATAGGAAGTAAAGGTCCAAAAGGGTAGAGGAAGTAGGGAGAGGGGTTAGAGGAAAGGAAAGAAGAGAAGAAAAATATGAGAAAAGAAGGAAAAAACAGAAACAAAGTTTTTGTTAAAAAACTTTGGGCAGGAGGGGCAGGAGGGAGGAAGGAAAGGAAGGAGACTGAGGAAAAAACAAAAACCAAGACATATCATGGCAGGTACAAATCCTCAAAGATGAATGCAATTATAATATACACCTAAAATGTACCAATAAAAGGAAAAATAAATAAATATAGTTATAGGAAGTAATAACTTCCTATAGCATTCAGGAGGCAGAGGCAGGAGGATTGCTGAGTTTGAGGCTTGTCTGGGCTACACAGTAAGTTCAGAGTCATCCTGAACTACAAAGCAAGACCCTGTCTCAAAAATAGATAGATAAATAGATAGATAGACAGACAGACAGATAGATAAAAGCAGTTTGTCTGACAATAACAGAAACAGAGGAGGAGAGAACAGAGACACATTGGAGCAAATATTTGAATCTACCAAAATTGAATTGGTATACATCTGAACTACACTGTTTTAAAATAATGTCAATTGTAATCTGCAGGGCAAACCCTAGTAAAATAACTTTTAAATGTAGTAAAGCAAACAGCAAAGAAATTAAACTGGTACACAAGAAATCATTTATACAATAGAAGTCACTAAAGGGATAGTGGAATAAAAAGCCCTCAGACATGTAGAAAATACATAATAAGGCAGACATAAATCCAACTTAGTAATTACACCAAATATAAATAATCCAAAGCTGCATAATATCTCTACATGATATCACTCAAATTGTAGCTCTCCAAGTTTTTGTCACTGTAGGCCTCATGATACTGAAGCTACATTAATTATTATGGCCTAGACTGACTTGACTTTTTAAAAACTTCTTATGTAAAATTTCAAACACACAAAAGAAGAGAGGATAGGTCAATGACCCAATACTTAATTACATCAAGCTTTATTGTCCTGGCTATCCTCAGTCCTCTACACTCTCAACCTTTCTTCTCCCATCACTGGATAGCAAATCCCAGATACCAGCTCAAGAGAATCTACACTTACCAAAAATTAATAATTTATATTTGAGAGAATAAAATGTTAATTTCATTGTTATACTACAGAAAAAAGAAGATAGCAGCATTAGAAAATAGTAAGTCAAAGATAACTTTTAAAAACAATGAGATATAAATTCTTAAAGAAATTTTACAAATGTGCCCAAATCTCTTTGCTGTCTTGTTTCATTCTAATCTCTTATTCTTACCTCTCTTTTCTCTCAGGATTCCATCCCATTTTTGACCTGCTTAGTGAAGGGATGTCAGACAATTCACTTTTTCTTGTACAAAAATCATTATTATTCAAAATCTGTTCTATTAGTCTTACATTTCCTGCAACAGAAGAAACACAAGATCATTTGCCAAATACCAATTCACTTCTGTTTGAAATTCTTACATATACTTGCATTCAGGCTTACATGGCCTTCTTTTGATGAATATCTACTCTATTCATTATAAAACTGTCCTCGCAGGCATGTGTCCCCAGATCCCATGTGCTGCAAACTTGTTCCTCAAAGTCTCACGCTGATGGTACTTGGTAGGACCTCCTGAAGGCCAATGAGCCATGAGGATTCTGTCCTCACAAATGTACTAGTCCAAGTCCATTCACTGTTACTTTCCCACCACTGGACAAACACCAAACACCAACAGTTCAGAGGAAGTTCAGAGGAGGACACGCAGTCCATGGGCCTCTAGCTCTAAGGCAGATTGAACAGCCTAGGGACATGGCAGAGGAAAACGTGCTGCACTAGGACAGCCAGGAATTACAGAATGTGAAGGGAACCTCCAGGGATGGGAATGCTTCTTCCATGTTACTTCCCAGACTGCAAAGATCCAAGTCTGACCAGTCCACTTCCTAAGAGCCAGTCAGCTGGGCACCTCCAGAATACAGTCACCTCCAAACACATGGGGTCCAAACCATAAAAATGGGCTATCAAGTGAGTGGCTCTGCAATAAAACCAGCTCTCTTGGGCTTGCTTCATCTTGATACCATGCCTTTTACCATGTCACTAAGTGTGCCCTTGGACTTCCAGATTCATGAGCTAAATAAACCTTTTTCTTTTTAGATATCCAACTTATCAGATACCAATATAGGGACAGAAAAAAGACTAAGACAACAAAGTAGACTATAAATATACTCACCAAGTAAAACTAAATATTGCACATCACAAAACATTACTAGTAAGTGTGAATTCTCTGTAGAGTCCTGAATCCATTTCCAACACAGAAGTGTCATTGTCTCAAAACTCAACAAATTGCACTGTTTTTATAAATTAGTAAATAAGAGATCTGTTTCTCCTTCATTGGTCTTGAGTTTACAGAAGTTTTTAAATTTTTAATAATTTTACATAATTTTTTGTGAGGTTTTTTTAAATTAAAAGTTTATAATTAAAACTTGCTTAAGCATTGACATAGGGAAAGAATGGATGAATAAAACCTCAGCATCATGGGAACTAGCACAAACAATCAACAGCTGGGATCTCATCAGCTTCTGCACAAAGCAGAAACCAACAGAGCAAAAAGACAACCCACTATGTGGGAAAAACATTTCACCAGCTGTTCTTCAGACAAAGGTCTACTATCTAGAATATATTAAGAACTTTAAAAAAATCTAACGCCTGAAATTCAAAGACCCAATTTGAAAGTGAGCAGCTGAAATGAACAGACATTTTTCTGATGAAGAAGTAAAAGCAGCAAACAAACATTTTGGAAAAAATGTTCAACATCACTGGTCATCCAAAAAATGCATATGAAAACAACACTGAGATTCCATCTCACTCCAGAAAGAATGGCTGCTATCAAGAAATCAATCAAAAAAAAAAAAAGAAAAGAAAAGAAATCAACCAACAACAAATGCTGGCAGGGCTGCAGGGAGAAAGGAACCTTTTTCCATTGCTGGTGGGAATGTAGACTGGTGCAACCACTGTGGAAATCAGTATGGAGATTCCTTTAAAAAGTAGGGCTTTAGGTACCATTTGGCACTGCCATTTCCCTGTTGGATATATTCAAGAAAGAACTAAAAGCATCAGAGCACAGCAACATATGTGGACCCATGTTTACAGCAACACAGATTCTAACAGCTAAGTCTTGGAAACAGCCCAAATTCCCATCAATGGGAGAATGGATAAAGATGGGTTTTTTCTTCTAAATTGAAATATTACTCAGCCACAAAGAATGATAAATTTATAGCTGAATGGATGCCAAACTCCTAAGTGAAATAAATAGAACACAGACATGTAAATACTGTATCATTTCTCCAGTGTGAGAAACTGAAGGTGTAAAAGAGGTCCTGAATGTATGACAGGTATTGTGAAATCAGAAGAAAAAAGGGAAAGGGGAACTGACAAGGATGGTGCAGGGAAAAGCAAAAAAGGGAAGGAAAAAAATTGATGGTAAAATGGAAAAACTGGAAACAAAGCTTATGTATATGGGGTGGTGGGTTGAAAGGAGAGGAGAGGGGTGGGAAAAAATATAACGTGTTTACAGTAAGATTTCAATGCATTTAAATGATTCTAAGAACAATGATTCTAAGAACCTACAGCTTAGTATGTTTCACTTAGTCCTACCAGAAGCACTACATTTAAGGCTCTGTAGCACCCTAGTATTGGATCACTTATAAAAGTTCTCATTCTCTATCAAAAACTCATACGTCAGGGCCGGAGGGTTAGCTCAGTGGTTCCGGCGCCTGCCTCGCAAGCGCAAGGTCCTGAGTTCAATCCCTGGAAGCCACATATAATGCTGGGCGTGGAGACACACGCCCACCAGCAATCAACGCCGCATACCACAACACCGGGCATGGTGGCTCATGCCTGTCATCCCAGCACTCAGGGAAGCAGAGACAAGAGGATTGCTGAGTTCGCGGCAGCTTGCCTGGGCTCCATAGTGAGCTCAGGGCCAGCCTGAACTACAAAGCGAGACCCTCTCAAAAAAAAAAAAAAACACACAAAAAAACAAACTCATATGTCAGCACATTTTCCCATTGAATACAATGATGTTAAATTTCCCTGAGCTTTACCACTGAAATTCACACCTAGAAACAATATAAGGAAATGTGCTCTAAAACTGTTCAGCCTTACCTTTAGCAAAGCAATGTTTATTGACTAATAACCAAACTTAAAGGTTTAGTAATAACATAGAATAATTATTATAGGCATACTGCTAACTTCTGTAGAAAATCTAAACAGAGTTGCTCAGTAAGTATAATTTAAAGAAAAATATTAAAAATACAGATACTGCTAGGCAGACAGAGAATTTCAAATTGTGAATAAAAAAAAAAAACCCTAACTTGAAATAGAGTAGTAAAACATGGGTCTAATTATAATTGCTTTCTCACCTTTATGATCTAATTTTTCCATGTTCTCTTTTTCCTCTATTGGATTCTCCCTCTTTGACACTTTGCCATCCTTTGAAACAGGTACAGGAGCAAACCTGCGAGGTGTTGGTGTCTCCAAAGGAGATTTCTGCTCATCAAAATCTGTATCTTCAATTTGTCTCAAAGTTGCTTTAATAGAAAATAATATATTTAAGTTACTTTGCTAAAATTTTTAAATCATAGAATATTATTCTCCCCTCTACTTTAAAAATAAAACCAAAACTCATAGGATATACATTTATTGACAATTATATACAAATAACTTCATCCTTACATACAAAAGGCCACAAGTGTAACTCCCAGTCCCACAAAAAAGTTAGTTATAACTATATTTAAACAGAAAAACTTTTGATATGCTAATAAAAAGTACAAAAATGTATAATTACAACTATATATAAAAATGATGTTATATCCAATAAAAAGCATAGAAAAATGTTTAGTTCACTGAATTTTTAATTTACTCATTTTTAAATTTCTTAATGTAACTAATATATATAAAAGGACAAACTGAGTAAACATATATAGTCAATAAAAGAGACATTTTCCTTTAAACTTGAGTCAAAAAACAAATTCACAAGCAAGTAACTCTCTGGAACTGAGAATACTAGACACAAAGACCCCCTTCCACAGAGGCAAATGGCTGGGTCACATGGAACCCACAGCCTTGGCCTGGCTCTGACACCTTCTCCCAAAGCGGGAGCCAGAGCAGGCAGGTCATGGTGCTGCCTTCTTCATTTTCCTCTCATCGCAACTAGAAAATTGACTCAAAGTACTTCCCAACAGTTTCATAATGACTATTCATTTTTGTAAAATATACATCACCTTATAAGGATTATTTTTCTTTTAAAAAAAATGTGAGTGCAATATAAATTATATACCTTAAAGACACCCCTTATAAGGATTCATTAGTAACCTATACTACAATGATTTTCTAACAAATCAAATGCTGAAAATAAATGGACCTACATATCCCTAAAAGGACAGCTCCTTGCTTTTCTTTAATTCATTATACATATATCAACAATTTGGAAACATATTTATTAGTGTATTTTGAGTTCTAAAGATTTAACAAGCTATATGTTCCTCTTTTATTAGAAGTAATTCCAAAAGGTAAAGAAATTTGCATTAGCAGTTCCAGAAATACTTAGAAATCTAGCAGCCCCAACCCCATCTTTATCCCTGGAAGGTATATCCCAAGAGTTCACCTGGATGCCTGCAGCCACTGTCACACCAAACCCTGCACATGCTACAGTTTTCCCATCCACACATACGAAACAGCATAGACACTGGCCAAAGAGACATTTCTCATCCTGGGCAGCAGGGAAGTTCATGATATTAAGTCCAACATAAAACTTAGCAAATGGTTTGTCTCTGGGTGTTCAATTTAATACTTTACACCAAGAGGACCAGGTACCTGAAACACTGGCAAGGAAGACTGAAGCTACAGGGAGACTACAGCAGTTTGTAATTATACTTAGGTGGAGTTTTTAACTAGCAGAATCAAGAAAAAAGTACGTATGAACCTTGTCAGAAAACTAAAGAATTGCATTATAAGTATTTCTGATACTACAGAAAAAAGTAAATTTTTTCTAAATGTGTTAATGTTCTGAGCACTTGTGAAGGTTATTAAAACCATAAATTAGGATATTAGGATGTAAAACTTACTTAACCTCAGAAAATAACTAACTTTATAAAACAAAGACTCTTCCTGGGGATTTAGCTCAAGTAGTACCACACCTACCCCACAAAAAACAAAGACTCTTACTAACCAGGCATGATGGTGCACACCTGCAGTCCCAGTAGGCCGAGAGACTGAGGCAAGAGGATTCCAAGTGTGAACCCTGCCTGGGCAACATAATGACTTAGCAAGGTCCTGTCTCAAAGAAAAAGTGAGCCCTGGTTATAGCTCAGTGGTATCACTGCCTGCCTGGCAAGGACAAGGTCCTGAGTTCAATCCCTGGTTCCACAAAAAAAGAAAGAAAACAAAACAAAAAAGGAGATGTGGCTCTATGCTAAGCCTCGTAGGTTCAATCCCAGCACCACCAAAAAAAGAAAGGAAAAAGATTTCTACACAGAAATTTTATAAGAACTCCTAATACTTAGTCAATAAGCTCTTAGTTTTACAGCATGAAAAAAACTTATGACTGAGACTTTTTTTCCATAGGGAACTAAACATTCCCACCTTGTTTAGAAGCAAATGTATGGTGTGAAGACAGAGCACTGGCAGCATGAGGGTGTTCTGGTTTTATGGCATGCTGTCCCTCTGTCCCACAGGGGAGCACGCTGGTGGGTGGACCACTGGTCTTGAGTGCAGCACTAATAAAATGAGTCTACGGGAAAGAAACCACTTTGTTAGATGGAAACACCAGTGAAAGGGTCAGATGACAAAATGCATCAAGACTCACCAGTAGACTTGAAAACAATCTCTTGCATTTAATAACAAGGAAAATGCAGACCTTTACCCAGTGACTCTCCCTGTGGTGGCAGCAGAGACCCCCAGGGTGACAGGTGAAGGGGTCCAGATACAAGGCAAGGCCTGAGGGACACAGAACCTTACTATTTTCTTTAACCACCCTAAGTGGCAATGACTTCTTTCCTACCTCACAAACAGCAAGGGGCACGGCAGACGATCAAGAAGGAAAAAACTTAAAAGGAAAACATCTCACCTTTTCTTTTTTTTTTTTTTTTCCCTGGTATTTGGTTTTTGAGACAGGATCTCGCTTTGTAGTTCAGGCTGGCCCTGAGCTCACTATGTAGCCCAGGCAAGCCTCGAACTCAGCAATCCTCCTGCCTCTGCCTCCTAAGTGCTGGGATGACAGGTGTGAGCCACCAAGCCCAGAATTTGTGGTTTGTGCTACTGATTGCTGGTGGGCCTGAGTCACCACGCCTGGTATTGTTGTATGTGGCTCCCAGGGATCGAACCAGGGATCTTGCATTTGCTAGGTAGGCACTGGAACCACTGAGCTAAATGTCCAGCCCAACATCTCACCTTTTAAATCCTGAATATAAAATTTCATTTTATCACTTTCATTTTATTATTTTGAGACGGGTCTGACTATGCAACTCAGGCTGGCCTTGAACTTACTATGAAGCCCAGGCTGGCCTCAAACTTGCAGTGATCCTCCTGCCTCAGCCTCCTGAATGCTGGGATTACAGGTGTGCACCACCACTTTAAGATAAAATTTTTAAAAAGCCAAGGTGTGGTACAGTGGTATATCCCCACCATAGTGTCAGCGAGGCCATGGATGCAAACCCCAGGAATACACAACAACAACCAAAGAATTCCTGAACAACAACAACAAATTTTAACTAGAGAAATCAAAATATTTATGGACTGGCAAATATCACTCTGACCAATTCATTCCTGGCCTTCACAAGATAATGTGCTGCACATCCAATTTTATTTTATTTATTTTATCATTCATTCCTTTGCAGTACAGTTGGTTGACCCCAAGGCCTTTGCAGAGAGCCACATCTCCAGCCCTTTCTAATGCTTTCTTTTGAGAACAGGTCTCTATACATTGCTAAGTTGCTCAGGCTGGCCTCAAACTTTCGATCCTCCTGCCTCACCCTCCCTAGTGCTGGGATTATAGGCATGAGCCACCATACCCATCATGCACACTCAATTTTAGTCATGCTTCAACTACATACCAAACCTTTCTTATACATCTACAATCAGCCCAATACTTTATTCAATCTCATGAAAAGTTCAAAATAGGCCCTACTAAGAAATCCAGGGGCCAGGTGTGATGGCATACACCTGTGAACCCAGCACTCAAAAGGTCTAGGCAGCAGGATCACCATGAGATTAAGGCCAGCCAGGGCCACGCAGTGAATTTAATCCAAACCTCAAAGGGAGACCCTCTCCCAAAAAAACAACAAAAACAAATCCTAGGAAGCCAGTGTGGTGGTCTACACCTAAAATCCTAGCACTCAGGAGGCTGATGCAGGAGAATTGCTGTCGGAGTTTGAGGACAGCTTGGGCCAACATAATCAGTTCAAGGCCAGTCTAAACTACAAAATGAGACTAGTTTCAAAAACAAAAACAGCTGGGCATGGTGGTTCACGCCTGTAATCCCAGCACTCGGGAGGCAGAGGCAGAAGGATTGCTGAGTTTGAGGCTTGCCTGGGCTACATAGTGAGCTCAGAGCCAGCCTGAACTACAAAGTGAGACCCTGTCTCAAAAAAAAACAACAACAAAAGAAGGCCTGAAAATTGTAACACTTTAGTGTTTGTTTTATGATAATATATTAAGATATAATAAACATTTTTGTATATTCTTCTGAAGGTTATATAACTTTTAAAGTTTAGAGAGAGAAAAGAAAATAATTTTAAAGGGCTCGGATTATAGTTTAGTGGTCTAGCAGGCATAGGGCCCTAATACCACAAATTATTATTATATTGTAAGTTATTAAAGAAATGCACAATCAAAATGTACTGCAAGAGGCATCAGAATCTCTAGAGAGCTTTCTGTGAGTCTCAGCCACCATCTCAGCCCTGCCCTCTCGGTGTCTGAGAGCTCCACACATGTAGGGGTTCAGGGTTCACTGCTATTCCCCACACCTAGGACTAAACCCAGGGCCTTCACACTGGGCTACATCCCCAAGTCCTTTTTTGATTTTGAGACAGGGTCCTGCTAAATCACTTGGGCTGTCTTCCTCCTTTTACTTCCCAAAGTGATGGGTTACAGCCAAATGCCACAACACCCAGCTACATATTTACAAAACCTTCTTAAAGAAAAAATGTGATGGTAATTTAAAAAAAGGGAAACAAAGCTTTTAAGGGTGGGAGGGTTGTGGGGTGGGTAGAGAAATGGAAAAAAATGAGAATTAAATTATGTCATATACTCTTATAAATTCTCAATATTGAATGTGATCATGATGTATATATACAATGTACCAATAAAGATAAAAATTAAGCCAGGTGCAGTGGCTCACACCTGTAATCCCAGTACTCGGGAGGCAGAGGCAGGAGGATTATTGTGTTCGAGGCTTGCCTGAGCTACATAGTGAGCTCAGGGCCAGCCTGAAGTGAAACCCTGTCTCAAAAAACAAACAAACAAATAACCTTCTAAATGACTCAAATGTACCTTCCAAAAAAAAGAAAAGCTGCTGATATATACAAACCATTGCTTTAAAAAATGGTCTGAGAAAAAAAAAAGGTCTGAACAAAAAGACTACAAAAAAGGGGTCAGAGATTTGGCTCAATGTTCCAGCGCCTGCCTTGCAAGCGCAATGTTCCTGAGTTCGATCCCCGGTAACCACATACAATGCTGGGCGTGGTGGCTCATGCCCACCAGCAATCAATACCACATACCACAGTGCGGGGCATGGTGGCTCACACCTGTAATCCCAGCACTCAGGAGGCAGAGACAGGAGGATTGTTGAGTTTGAGGCTTACTGGGCTACATAGTGAGCTCAGGGCCAGCCTGAACTACAAAGCGAGACCCTGTCTCAAAACAACAACAACAAAAAAAACTGCAAAAAGAGGGAAAAGATCAGGCATGGTGGTGTGTATACATCTCCAACACCACCAGCTGGGAGGCTGAGGTAGGAAGGGTTGAATGAGTTGGAGGCCAGCCTGGGATACATGGTAAGTTCAAAGCCAGCTTGAACTGCATGACAAGACCCTGTCTAAAAAAACAAAACAAGAAAGAAAAAACAGCTGTAAGGAGAGGTGTCACAACTAGTGAGGTTTGAGCTACAATGTGCAGAGGCCTCCATGGGAGGAAGTGCAATAAACAAGTAAATCATGATTCAAGAAGTTAAGCTCTTAAAATCTAATGAGCTACTATAGTATCTATCTAACTGGAGATGCAGTAGTGAAAGAGCCTGGATGTAGACTGGCTTTGCCACAGATACCTGCATATCTATTTGCTGTTGCTGCAGCTTTTCAAGGTGCCTAATGTGCTGCTCCAAAAACACATTCATCTGTTTTTCGTGGTCATGACAGTGTAGCTTCTCCTGTTTACTCTGAATGCTTGTTTGCTGCTCAGTAACACGTTTTAAGTGTTTATCAGTCTCCTGTAGTTTATTAAGTAATTCTGTAACAGAATTAACTTTTGCTTCCAGATCACTCTGCACCTAAAACAATAAACGTATCAGAATAGTGTTTCAGATTACAGAAAGATACTGAAACTATGTTCAATCACTACAAAGGTTATTTATAATAACTAATATTAAGAAATTATCACAGAGCTTTTACCCACTGCTTTGGAGGATTGATGATTTATTTTTAAGAGTCACAGAAGAAAAAGGCAGGAGACAGCAACCCTTACATCCATGTTTCCTCTTATTTAAAACACACACACCAAATTTCATACATAGAAATGTACATTGCAGTAATAAGATATTTCGATGGAAATTACAACAGAAAAAGCAGAACAGAGTAGCTTCTGTCATTTCACTCATGGGAGGCTGAGTCAGAGCAGCAGCCTTGAGCTCCAGTTGTGGCCTGCATCTGTAAAGCCTGGTGCTTCCCCTGCCCCATTTTTCTGTTCCTCACCACAAAATAATAAACTTGGTGCATCTGATGACCAGTCTGCCAAGCACCAAGCTGCTCACCATGAGGCGAACCCTCAGCACTATCGGGAGGAAAGCCCTGGACTCACCAGCACCACCGCAATGGGAGGGGCCGCTTTCACAACTCCAAAAACACAACACAACCACAGCGTGCAAAGTGCTTTCAAAGTGAGAGCAAGTAGAACGTCTCCAGTCCAAAGCTGGACACAGCACCAGCAGGATCAGCCCCCAGCAGAGGCTTTAACAAGTCAGGTGTGTTTGGGGAGAACAAGTACCTTCATCAGAGGAGCTGCTGTTGCAATGGCAGCAGCCGTGGCTGCAGCAACGGTGGTAGCAGAATCAATTCCGCTGGGTGCAATTCTGACCTCCTGAGGCACAGCACTCTTCTCTGTGCCTGCAGCTTCTAAAAGATGTACCTTTACTTCTTTAAAAACAGGCGTATTTTGCGCTCTAGAAATGAAAAGTAAGTCAAAATATATTCAGTGTGCCAGACTGGCCCATTTAAAGAAATGTCTACAAGTAGGAATCTGCTTAAGGTGGTTTCTTAATTTGTAACCATCAAAACATTTTTCAAACAAAATAATTTTTTGCTCATAATTTTTTGCTCATGAAATCTATTAAGGCTTAGTTCACTAAGAGCTAAAGAACTAAGATAATTCCTTGAAGGCAGTGAGACTGTTTCAGAAAAGATCTATAAAAACAAAAAAGGATTAGCCAAGATGCATATGAAGAAATGCTCAACGTCACTGGTTATTCAAGAGATGCAGATAAAACAACACTGAGATTTCATCTCACTACACAAAGAATGGCTGCTATCTTGAAATTAACCAGCAATAATAAATGCTGGGGAGAAAGGAACCTTTCTTCACTGTTGGTGCAACCACTGCAGAAATCAGTAAGGAGATTCCTCAGAAAAGTAGGATCAGAGGTGTCTTTTGACCCTGCTATTCCCCTGCTAGGAATATACCTGAAAGAATTAAAAGAATCATATCATAGAAACATATGTGCACCCACGTAGACGGCAACTCAGTTTGTGATAGCTAAATCTTGAAAATAACCCAAATGCCCATCAACTAGAGACTAGATAAAGATGTGGGGTTTTTTTTATAACATGGAGTATTACTCTGCCATAAAGAATAAGTTTGAGTCAGGCCGGGCATGGTGGCTCACGCCTGTAATCCCAGTACTCAGGAGGCAAAGGCAGGAGGATTGCTGAGTTCGAGGCTTGCCTGGGCTACATAGTGAGCTCAGAGCCAGCCTGAACTACAAAGTGAGACCCTGTCTCAAAAAAAAAAAAAAAAAAGAATAAGTTTGAGTCATTTATACACAAATGGACACACCTTGAGGACACACTAATAAGTAAAATAGGTCACAGATAAGTAAATACTATTACCTTTTCATTGGTATGAGAATCTGTAGATATAAATGAGTTCTACAATGTATGATAGATTTTGTGAAATAGTAAATATTCAAAGGGAAAGGGGTAGGAGAAAGTAATCAGGGGAAAGAACAATTATGATTAAAAAAAGAAAGCATATGTATATAGGGGGTGAGGGGCTGCAGGGAATGAGAATTAACTCGTGTCATATACTGGTACAAATTTCCCAATGCTGAGTGTGATTATGAGTTGTATATAAAATGTACCAATAAAGAATTCAGTTTTTTTTTAAAAAAGGATGGCCACAGTCATCAAGAAATATGAATCAAGATGAACAGATTTAAAGCATGCAGAAAATGTTCTAAAATGGAACCCCTTTGTTCACAAAGAACTGGTAATTTTATTTGCCAAATACTATAACATTCAGGGTATAGGGGTGTAGCTTTGTGCTAAAGTGTGTGCTCACCGTGCACAAGGCCCTGGCTCAACATCTAGCACCAAAAAGAGAAAAAAATTAGCTGGGTATGGCGGTGCCTATCTGATCCCTGCACCACGGGAAACTGAGGCAAGAGGATTTCAAATTAAAGCCCAGCCGGACAACTTAGTGAAAACCTGTCTCAAAACAAAAAGGACAAGGTATGATTCAGTAGGAAAGCCCAGTACCACACACACAAATGATTTTAACATTACTGATTATACTTTTGACTATAATCTTTTCTCCAGCTTTACTGAGACATATTAAACAAATAGAAAGTATATATATTTATAGTATGAAACAGGATGTCTTGACATATGTAAATGTTGTGAAAAAACTGTCCACATGAGCTCACTGACATATCCACCGCCTGGCAGTTACCTCTTTCTGTGTACATGGTGAGGACACCGAAAGTCAACTCTCTTAGCAACAGCCCTATTAACTACCATCACCACATGGTATATAACGGACTTCTAGCTCGTATTCACCCAACTGAAACTAAACCCTCCCAACCCCGACAACTACCAGTTTACTCCCTGCTTCCAAGAATTCCACATTTTCAGACTCCATATATAAGATTAAGCAGTTATTATCTTTTTGTGTCTGGCTTATGTCACTTACTGCAAACTCCCCAAAACGGACAACTAGAACTTCTGACTTAACTCATAAATGTCACCTACAGTTTTTAAATGACACCAAGACATTAGGCAGCCCGGATTAAATATGAGTCTGGCAAATGTATATATTTGCATTAAGGCATTTGACTCAATACTTTTTCAAAAAGTTGGTAATTTGCTCTGCAATACAAGGAACTCTGACAAAGAGAAGCATCCTCGTTGAGGAAGCGAAAGTGCAGGGACGCACTGCTCCTCCAGCTGCACAATTCCCTCTCTGGATTTTTAAAGGCAGCACAGAGGCCAAACTTACTCCTCTGCGACAGCCCCACCTTTACTAAGCCCATCATTCTTCCATAGGAGCCACAGAATTCTGGAGTTACCTTGACTCCTCTTGCATCCAAGGGCATCACGTTTCCCAATTACTTCAGCACAACTGCGTGAAGAGTGTCACAGAGCTGTGGGGCTGGGAGAACTCCAGCCCGTGCTAACTCCCTGACTTTCCATGAAGGAAGTGCAGGCCACAGAGGTAACAGGGTTTACCTGATTAAGGGAGGACAGACGAAGGCCCACCCCCATGTCACTTGTTTCTCCCTCTCTCATACAAAACCTCTTGACTTTTGTGTATTTTATCCTTTCAGGTTTTAGCTGATTAAAAACATCCCTCATAGCTGTTATAATGGCACATGCCTTCCAGCACTGAGGGAGATTGAGGAAAGAGGATGGTGAGTTCAGGTTCCCCTAAACCACTCAGCAAGATCCTGTCTCAAAATAAAAAATGAAGACAGAGCTGGAGATTGATATTCAGTGCTATGGCATCCTGGGTTTGATCTTGAGTACTGAAAATAAAATAAAAACAAGGAAAAAAGACCTCTCCATAATTGCTTCCACCATTTGAAACTCCTACCTATACTCAGATATGGCCATTCCCTGTCAGGCTCTCCATAACCTCAGATCTCGGGCCTGGCTGCCCTCATACATACCTCCTACGCTCCCAGAGCCCTCGGTCACTGCCTACACCGAACACTCTGTGCCCCCAGCTGTCTCCAAGCATTTCCCTCTTTCTTAACCTTCCTCCACCCAACTTAACACTACATCCTTCTTCTAGGCCAGACTTGGTCACGCACAGCTGTAATCCCAGCCCCAGGGTGGCTGAGAGAAGATCACAGCAAGTCCAAGGCCAGCCTGGACCACACAGTTAGACCCTGTCTCAACCCACGACCTACCCATACCATACTCTTCTCCAGGATGCAACCCAAGACTAACCATTTTAATAAGCCTGTCTTCATAATACTAACTGCTGATCTTGCCCTTAAGTCCTTTTGCATTTACTCCCTATACCACATGAACTAAGGTTTGATAATTAACTATCCATGGTTGAAATGACTATACAGGACAATACACCTAAAAGAGTACCTTGATTTAGTGTCTTACATGTTTTATGTATTTTAGGCTTGTTATGCTGGTTGTTAAACTGTACTATGACAATTAACTTTATAAGGACTTATAAGATTAATAGGTGAATCTGATGCTGGCAAAAAAAAAAAAAAGGAGGATTAGGAGGAAGGGGATAGAAAGAATTCCGATGTGTCATACACATGTACCCATTCCCCACAGTGAACACGATTATTACGTACTACAAAAAAGTACTAATAAAAATAAAAGCTAGTACACTGAATGCAATGCTCCTTTCTCCCATGGTTCCCCTACTCACTCCTCAAAATATGTGCACATTCTCTTCCCAACTAGCTGTATTCAACCTGGGGGGGGGGAGAATTCTTTTATAACCAACAGCAGCTAACGGAGAACCAGGCACACAGGATGTGCTCAGTATGTATGAACTAAATGAAGGATATGCTAAGACAATACAACTCAGTTATCCTTGACTTTTAGCACTCCTATCCAAGGTCTGAAAGTGACTTACACTTGACCAGTAAGAAAAATAACATTATAAACCTAGACAGCAGCTCCTTTATAAGTTTTTCTTCCTTTTTTGAGATGGAGTCTTACTATATCGCCTCGGAGTCACAATCCTCTTACATAAGCCCCCTCCATAGCTAGGGTTACAGAAACACACCGGGGCACCCAACTTTTACATGCTTTTATTTCTTCTAATTATTAAATTAATAAGTTCTCCACTGTACCAAACTTGAAGAGCTCCTAAATATAAGGAACTGGAAAAATACACAAAGCCCTCTCATTCCAAAGCAATTATTTCCTTCAAGTCGTTTGTAGAGCTATGTTCTTGATTCCTAAATTCACTGACTAAACCATGCTTTGCTGCAGCTGCTCTCACCAAGTTCACCAATAACTCTTCTTGCTCATTCAACGAACATGTTCAGTCCCCATCTTTCTTCATCTCTGAGCACTGCATCAAACTTGTAAACTAAATCTTCTCAGCTTTTGACACCACACTCCTCCACACTCCTGGCCAAACTTTCTGGGCAGCGTTTGGGACCAGCTCACTTTCTCCACATGTCCTTTGTGTCTAGTCTCTGCCTTATTTCCTTTTACTCTCTCTGAACCACTTCAACTATTCCCCACTGATGACTTTCAGACACAGATTTCAAACTTCAACCTGCTTTATATTCCATTTCCTACTGAACATTTTTATCTGGGTGTTTCACAGGCACATTAAATCCTTGTTCATACATAAAGCCAAATTTATTCTCTAAAGCTTCTTTCACGAGGATTCCCTTTCTTAGTAAATGAGGCTATGGGACATGTATTTGTGCACGCCAAAAGTCTGGGCTGCATGCTCGCTCCTTCCTCACCTTCACATCTAAGTAATCTTCCTGTCAATTCTACCTCCAAATCCTCTTCCAAATCTGTCTGCTGCTCCCAACCCAATGTCACTTATACCCCACCCACTTCTCACCTCCCAGAGTATTCAGCCCCAATTTATCCCACCTCTGAAAGAAACCCTTTGCAGCCCCATAAAAACACTACAGAATTGTAATAAACGTTTTCCTTCATGTTAAGAACCTGTCATTTGGGCTAGGAACATAGGGCTGGCAGGCACAAGCTCCTGACTTCAATCCCCAGTACCAGAAAAAGACAGGGAAAAAAAAAAGAACCTGCCATTTCATTGTTAGTTTTAAAGAAGTTTGTTTATGTGTGATAGGTGTACAACACTATTACATGTAACCTGCAGTGCCTGTCGTATATGTTTTATTTAATCTCATATCAATATATTTACAGATCATGAATTGTTAATGGGACTAAGAGCAATGACTTTGGACCCAGACTGCGTGACCCTCATTTGTAAGACAGAAACATTATTAGACACGCCAGGCTTTTGTAAAGATCAACAGGAAGCAAGAAGAGAATAGTGCAGAGCCGGGGATTTAGCTCAGTGGTTCCAGCACCTGCCTAGCAAGTGCAAGGTACCTGGTTGGATCCCTGATAACCACATACCAAAGTGTGGGACGTGGTGACTCATCCCTAACAGCAATCAGTACCACACACAATGCTAGGCATGGTGGCTCACGCTTGTAATCCCAGCCCTTGGGAAACAGAAGCAGAAGGACTGCTGAGTTCAAGGCTTGCCTGGACTACATAGTGAGCTCAGGGCCAGCCTGAACTACAAAGTGAGATCCTGTCTCAAAAGAAAAAAAGTATCAATAAAGAATTCAATTAAAAAAAAAAAGAAGAGAACAGTGCAAAGAGTATAACAAGTTTTTCATTAGAATTTTCTACTCCTGTATTGTTTTTAAAACACTGAAGCATTGCCGGGCGTGGTGGCTCATGCCTGTAATCCCAGCACTCGGGAGGCAGAGACAGGAGAATTGCTGAGTTCGAGGCTTGCCTGGACTACATAGTGAGCTCAGAGCCAGCCTTAACTAGAAAGCGAGACCCTATCTCAAAACAAAACAAAACAAAAAAACACTGAAGCATTCCTGGCTCAATTCTATTTAATACTGTATATGGATCTTTTTCTAGTTTTTTTCAGAACATCTTTGTATTACATAATGATTACATTCATTGTGGAGAGTTGATACATGTACATAACACATCTTAATTCGTTACATGCCTTCCCATCCCTTTCCTGATCTTTTAAGATATGATTAACCAGGTATGATGGAGCATGCTTATAATCTCAGCTATTCAGGAAGCTGAGGTAGAAGGATCTCAAGTTTGAGGCCAGCCTAGATAACACAGTAAGACTCTGTCTCAAAATAAAATTAAAAGGTGAAGAGGGCTGCAGATAAAGATCATAAGTAAGGTACTCACCTCCAAGGTATAAGTCCCTGGGTTCAATGTCCAGGACCAAAAATAAAATAAAAAATAAAAAAAGAGGGCGGGAAATTTAGCTCAGTGGTTCCAGCACCTGCCTCGCAAACCCAAGGCTCTGAGTTTGATCCCAGTAACCACATACAATGCTGGGCATGGTGACTCACGCCCACCAGCCATCAATACCACATACCACAGTGCTGGGCATGGTGGCTCACGCCTGTAATCCCAGCACACGGGAGGCAGAGGCAGGAGGATTGCTAAATTCGAGGCTTGCCTGGGCTACATA
>PVIC010028514.1:0-23174 GCA_004025085.1 Thryonomys swinderianus
AGTAACAAAATTCTTTAAACTAGGAAAACATCAGGACCAGATGGATGCATGGCTGAATTTTACCAGACCTTTATAAAACAACTAAGACCAATGCTTCTCAGACTCATTCTACAATGCCAGAATTACTCTGATACCAAAACCAAACACAGACTCAAGCAAAAAGTGTAATAATAGATCAGCATCCTTGTTGAACATAGATGCAAAAACCCTTAATAAGACTCTTGTTAGCAGAATACAACATCATACTAGGAAAACTGTATAATATGACCACACTGATTTTATCATAAAGATCAAGGAAGGTTAACATAAGCAAATCAATATGTCATACACCACATAAATAGAATCAAAGATAAATTTCATATGATCATCTTTATAGATAATGAAAACACCTGATAAAATCAACACCCTGTCATGACAAACTCTACTGAAAATAGGCATAGAGGGCCAGAGATTTAGCTCAGTGGTTCTGGCATCTGCCTGGCAAGTGCTAGCACTAGGTCCTAGGTTCAATCCCCAGTATCATATACCACAATGCTGGGCATGGTTCACACCTGTAATCCCAGCACTAGAGAGGGAGGCAGAGGCAGGAAAATTTCTATGAGTTCAAGGCTTGCCTCGGCTACATAGTGAGCTCAGGGCTAGCCTGAACTACAAAGAGAGACCTTGTCTCAAAAAACTAAAGAAAGAAAGAAGGGAAGAAAGAAGGAAGGAGAGAGAGGGAAAGAAAGAATGAAAGAAAATAGGCATAGAAAGATCTTACCTCAGTATGTTAGAAGCCATATATGATGGACTTACAGCCAACATCATATTAAATGGAGAAAAAGCCAAGGATTCTCTCTAAAGTCTGGAGTGAGGTAAGGTTGTCTACTCTTGCACTTCCATGCAGCACAGCACTGGAAACTTTATCCAGAGCACCAGGCAAGAGAGATTAAAATAGGAGAAGAAAATGTCAAATGATCCTTATGTGCAGATGACATGATTCTTTACATAGAATAATCAAAAACACCTCCATAAGTAAACAAGTAGCAGGATAAAAACTAATACCAAAAAACTATAATATTCCTGTATATCAATATTCACCAAGAAAATAATTCCATTTACAGTAGCTTCCAAAAAAATCAGATACTTAAGAATCAACACAACCAAGGAGATGAAAGTCCTTTTTAATACAAAATTACAAAAGTCTAAAGAAAGAAGTTGAAGATGGCATTAGAAGGTGGAAAGACATCTCTTGTTCTCATGCTCTTGGACTGCAGGATTAATGTGAAGATGGCCACATGACCAAAAATGATCCACAGACTCAACCCCTTCCCTATAAAATACTAACTATATCCTTCACAGAAGTGGAAAAAGCAAGCTTGAATTTCATTTGGAAACAAAAAAGACACAGGATAGTCAAAGCCACCCTGCAGCAAAATGACCAATGCGGGAGGCCTCACTGCATTCAAATTGAAGCCGTACTACAAATCCAGAGTAACAAAAGCACAAGAAACCCTCATGGATGACGCAAGAAACCATCATGGTAAATGGAGTTAGCCAGATTCAGATAGTTAAATACTGCATGTTTTCCTTATAAGAGAAACTTAAAAGTATAAACATAGGTACATACATAAATCATTAAAGTAAGGGAGACATAACAGTAAACCAGGAAGTAGACTTCTGGAGATATCAGTTATAACCATCAGTGTAAATGGTATCAATTCACCAATTAAAAGAAACATACTTGCAGAATGGATCAAGAAACAAGATCCAACTATATGCTGCACACAAGAAACACACAACTCAAAAAAGAAACTCAAAGGATAGAAACAATATTCCGTGTGACAGGAACCCAGAAAAAAGCAAGGGTAGCTATTCCACGTGCAAACAACACTAACTTCAAGCCACGACTGATCAGAAGAGACAAAGAGGGTCACTATAAAGGAAAAATACAAGAAGAGATGACAATTATAAATATATATGCACCAAATATCAGTGCACCCAATTACATGAAGGAAATATTAATGAACACGAGAAATCTAATAAGTAGGAACACAGTTGTGATGGGGGATCGTCATACTGCATTGGGCCAAACAGACAGGTCATGTAAAGTCAACAAATACATTTCAGAACAGAACCAAAGTTCTGAACAAACAGACTTAGTAGGTCTCTAGAGAGTGTTCCATCCCACGTCACAATACACATTCTTCTGAGCTACACATGGGACTTACTCCAAAATAGACCATATACTAGCTCATAGAACGTGCTTAAGTTAATGTAAAGGGAGTGAAATTATTTCACACGTATTATCATAAAATAGCAAAATGAAAATGGAAATCAATGGCAAAAGAAACCATGAACATTCCATAAATACACAGAAATTAACAACTTCCTGAAAAACCAATGTGTCAAAGAGGAAGTTAAAAAATTAAGACAACTTGTACAATTAAATAATAATGCCAATACAACATATCACAACATAGGGGTAAAAAAAAGCAGTAAACTCTCACATCAGGAAAACAAAACAAGTTCAAATAAATAACCTAATGTTGAACCTCAAACTTCTAAAAAAAGAAGGACAAGTCAACCCCAAAACTCATAAAAGGGAGGAAATTATAAAGATCAGAGCAGAAATTAATGCAATTGACACTAAGAAAACAATACAAAAAATCAGTGAATTGAAACTTGGATCAATGAAAATGAACAAAGCATTGCTACTGAATACAAAGTTAATACTCAAAACACTGGATACAAAATCAATACTCAAAAAATCACTGGCATTCCCATACACAAATAGCAAATTCACTGAATGGAAATCAGTATGGAGATTCCTAAAAAAACTAGGATTAGAGGTCTCATTTGACCCTGCTATTCCCCTGCAAGGTATATAGACAAAAGAATTATAAGTCATATCACAGCAACACATTGCACGCATGTTTATGCAGCTCAGTTTGTGACAGCTAAATCTTGGAAACAACCCATGTGCACATCAACTGGAAAATGAATAAAGAAGATGTGGTCTTTTTTACTCTGTCATAAAGGATAATAAGTTTAAGTCATTTATACTCAAATGGATGTACCTTGAGGACATACTCATAAGTGAAATAAATACGTCACAGATATGTAAATACTGTATCTTTTCTCTGATATGAGAAACTGAAGATGTAACTGAGTTCTAAAATGTATGACAGATACTGTGAAATAGAAAATATTCAGATGGGTGTGGTGGCTCATGGCTACAATCCCAGCATTTGGGAGGCAGAGGCAGGAGGATTGCTGTGAGTCTGAGGCTAGCCTGGGCTACATAGTGAGCTCAAGGCCATCCTGAACTACAAAGCAAGACTCTGACTCAAAAAAAAAAAAAATCAAAGGGCAAGGGGGTAGGAGTAACAAGAGGAAAGAAAAAAAATGTGATGGTAAAAAAGAAGGAAGTAAAAGACCTATATATACACAATTATAGTACTCTGAAAAAGGAGACTAAAGAGGATATCAGAAGATAAAAATATATCCCATGCTCTTAGATAGGAAGATCCAACATAGTGAAAATGACTATACTGTCAAAATTGTTATAAAGATTTAGTGCAATTACAGCCAAATTACTATTTCACACAACTAGAGAAAACATTCTTAAAAGTCATCTGGAACTGGCTAGGTTCTTTGTTTTTTGTGGCACTGGAGATTTAACTCAGGACCTTGTGGTTGTCAGGCAGGTACACAGCACCACTGAGGTATATTCCTGCACCAGTCATTTGGAACTGGAAGAAACCTGGAATAACAAAAACTATTCTGGCCTACAAGGGCCAGGCAAGAGGCACCACAACCCCTGACTTGAAATTATACTATAGAGCTACCATAATAAAAACGGCATGGCAAAAAACAGGCCTGAGTATCAGTGGAATAGACTAGAAGAGGCAGAAACAGCACCAAACACACTCAGCCATCTTATCCTTGACAAAAGGGCCAGACACATTCACAGGAAGAAAGACAACCTCTTTAGAACTGGCTTTTCACAAGGCAAAGACTAAAACTAGATCCATGTCACTAAGCACTAAACTAAAATCAAAATGGATCAAAGATCTAAATATTAAAACTGAAACACTGAATCTGCTAGAACAGAGAATAGGCAGAGCTCCTGAGGACTTAAGGGTAGGCAAAGACTTCATGAACAAAACCAAAACTGCAGACAAGAGACAAGCCATGGAGTGGGAAAAAATTCCAGGAATCTCTCAAATAAAGGACTAATAAGTAGAACATACAAAGAACTGGAAAAAAAATCAGACCCCACCAAACTTAAAGACTCGCTCTGGCAAGGAGCATGTGAAGTGGATACACACTCCTTGGATGAGGAAGTACAAATAGCAAAGAAATATAAGAAAAAATGTTAACATCACTGGTCATCTTAGAGATGCAAATTATAACACTGAGATTCCATCCGATTCCAGAAAAATGGCTATTATCAAAAAATGAATCAATAACAAATGCTCATGAGGTTTTGGAGAAACAAAAAAGTCCCTCCTCCACTGTTGGTGGGAGCTTGAGCTGGTGTAACCACGGGGGAGATGAGTGTGGAGACTCCCCGGAAAACTAGGCTAGAGGTCCCCTGTGACTCAGCTGTCCCTGGGCTGGGTATCTTCCCAAAAGAACTGAAAGCATCTTATCACAATGATACATCCACCCTCATGTTTACAGTAACATAGTTTGTAATAGCTAGATCTTGGAAACAACCCAAATGCCCATCAACTATCAATGGATAAAAACGATTGTTTATACAATGGAGTACTACTCTGCCATAAAGGATAAGTAATGAGACATTTCTGGCTAAACGGATGCAACTCGAGACTAAACTCTTAAGTGAAATAAACTAGACACATATACGTACATATATTGTCTGTCTAGTATGAGAAACTGAGAGGGTATATAAGGACAAAAATGTATAACAGAAATATGAAACAGGAAGAAACTGTTCAAAAGGAAAGGGGAGCCATGAAGGGCGAGGCGGGAATGGAAGGGAAAACACGAGAAAAGAAGGAAAAATGGAAAGGGTTTGCAAATCGGGGGAGGGGCTTCAGGGAGGGGAAAGACTGAGAACAAAGAAGAATCAAGACACCTGTGCAGGTGCAAGCTCACCTTGAGTGTGATTGTTATGTTTATTTAAATTGTACCCATCAGCTAATTAAAATAAATAAAAATAAAATAACCTGAATCAAAGTACAAGGACACATGCTTCTCACAGACAGGAAAACACAGGTTCAGAGCCGTGTGCCCCCCACGCCCAGTACCAGCTGCAGATACTACCACGCCGTTTGGGTTCCTCAGAGCAGGGACCCAGATCTAGCAATGCCGCTGACAGTGCCCTCTGTCTCGCTGCTCAGAGCTACGTAAATCGCCACAGTCCTGCCTGTGTCCAGAGAATTTTAATACCAAAGTCTTCAGGCTTGCCGTGAACACTGGCGTCCAGTTCCTGGCCTACATGCCCGGGACTCCACGCTCCTGTCGGTGCCCACTTCGGCTCACAGGATGACAGACTAGAAGAACGATCCCACTGTCCAGGGTCCTTCAGTAGCTTGGACACGGATGGACACAGGTCTAAGACACGGACCCACGAAGCTACCATGTCCTGTCATGGCAACCCAGCATTGTCAGACAGAAGCTCCAGGCTGCATGTTAAGGGCTGGTTAGGTTGGGACGCTGTGGTGTCAGGTTCAGAGAGTCAGTCTGGGCTCACTGTGCAGTGAGCGCATGTTTGCAGCCTTTGCTGAGGCGCGGTCAGAGCCCCAAGCATGGCTCCCGTGCTCCTGTCTCCTGTGACACGGCTGCTTTCCTAACTCGGGGCTCTTGGCCCTTCTCTGGCCTCCATCGCTTAGGCTCTCGCAAAGTTCAAGGCCTTGGCTCGAACTCTGTTTCCGGCTGTGCGTGGGCCTTGGTGCCGGCTCTAGTTTGCCTGAACCAACTGGCCAGTCCTGCGGTTTTGACCCGGTTCAGCCCTGGGTCACTCTCATAGCTGCGTGTCTTTTCAAAGGTAGTCTTCAAAAGCAGTGATGGAGCCATTTTAGGATTCTTTAATCTTTATCTTTATTCTTATTTCCAGAGTTTGGAATACATATTCAAATCTTAAGTGTAGTAAATATTTTTCCTGCCAAAATGAAAGGGCCTTTTTCAATGAATAAGATTCAGTGTATTTTAGTGAACAAATACAGTTTTGAATGAGTTCAGGAGACTGTAAAGTTGTGAGCACTGATTTTCACAGCCACCAGATGAAAGGCTGAAGTCTTCAGAAATGCCTCACAAACACCCCTGGCAGTGAGCTGTACCACTCACCTACCTGGACAGCCTTTCGTCTAACAGAAAGCTATCCATCGCCAGTAACACAGTGATTGTACTGAGAGTCACCCCCCCCCCGCCAGCTTCGGTGTTTCATTATCAGGCCAGGCTTGTGCTCAGTGCACCTTCCTGAAGACCCTCCCGTGTGCCTCAGGGCAAACCCCGGCGGGGATCGGCTCAGGGTCCCTGTTAGGAGCTCACCCTGCTCACTCACCAGGGGCAGGCAGGTCTCGCCCAAGCTTGTCTGCAGGCCAGGCCCTCTAGGTATGACACGGAAAACATTTAATAATCATAAAGATCAAGAGAGGTCAGAGACCGCTTGAGAGGAGAGAGGTATTTGGACTTGGACTTACCTTCCTTGGAACTCCTAATGGTCTGGGGAGTTCCGTAAGAGACAATGATTATAATTAGATAATGCTTTCATGTCAAAGCTCTTGCCTGCCAAGATGAATATAATGGAATAAATTTGTCCCCATGTCTCAACTAAACAATAAGGTTATGCTTCTTTAAATATCCAAACTGATCACAGGAAGTCTACTCTTGTACTCCGCTTCCCCAGTGACTTCTGCAAATCCCTGAGGATTTCTGGCTATTTTCCTAAAACAAAATGTATTTCTTTTAAAAAATCTACTTCTAGGGCCGGAGGGTTAGCTCAGTGGTTCTGGCACCTGCCTCGCAAGCGCAAGGTCCTGAGTTCGATCCCCGGTAACCACGTACAATGCTGGGCGTGGAGACTCACGCCCACCAGCCATCAATACTGCATACCACAGTGCCGGGCGTGGTGGCTCACGCCTGTCATCCCAGCACTCGGGAGGCAGAGGCAGGAGGATTGCTGAGTTCGAGGCTTGCCTGGGCGCCATAGTGAGCTCAGGGCCAGCCTGAACTACAAAGCGAGACTCTGTCTCAAAAGCAAAAAAAAAAAAAAAATCTACTTCTACATTTACAGGGACCTAAATCCTTTAGCAACTCACTAAGAGCCAATTCTCTTTTTCCAAAAATTGAAGTTCTGAGTGTATCATATACTCTTCTAATAAATTATTGGAATTACTTCTACTACTATAATTATCAAAAGCACATCTAATAAACTTGTGAGCCTCCCACGTCTTGAGCCCTGGTTGGAGCTGATTCTGTGAATAGTGCACAATGGGCCTTTGCAGCCGGGAACCCACAGTCTGACGATTGACACACGTCAGTCATGGATCTAGTTATAGCATCTCAGCTGGTCTTAAGAGCTAGATGACAGAGTGCTACTTTCATTTCAAAGACAAAGAAACTGAGGCTATTAAAGAGATTAAATATTCTTCTAATTCGTGCAACCGACATAACAGAGTTGGTCATTTCACGGGATCCTGTATCACTAAGCAACGCAGTGACTGGGAGCCACCCACACCGAGTGCCGTTCGAGGCGCCACAGACTGGGGAGGACAGCTGGCTGCAGACAAGGCAACGCTCTGGCTGGCCCAGTTCAGCTCGCCACAGCCTGCCCTGAGGCCTTGGAACAAACTCCCCTGCGAACCTTCTCGGCCGGCGGCTGCAAGTGCTCCTGGAAGTCTCAACCAGGCGCCAGAAGGGGAGCCTGTGAGGGGTGGGTGAGTAGGTCTCGATTTGAGAGATCCCCATGTCTGAGAAAAATTCGTTAGCTAGCTTTTTTTTTAAGACAGGGTCTCGCTTTGTAGTCCAGCCTGGCCCTGAGCTCACTATGGTGCCCAGGCAAGCCTCGAACTCAGCAGTCCTCCTGCCTCTGCCTCCCGAGTGCTGGGATGACAGGTGTGAGCCACCATGCCTGGCATACCTGTCATTATTTTTTTAAATATGTACCTTGCCTGTTATGTGCCTTGCTTAAAGTCTTTTAAGTTGAAGTTGGAAAATATCTTCTAGAGTACCAGACTTCATAAAAACAAAAATGCAGAACATACGGTTATGTTTGAATTTCAGATGAACAACAAATAATTTTGTAGTATAAACATGCCTTGTGCAATATTTGGAACGTATTTATTCTGAAAAAGAATCATCTGCCTGAAACTGAAGTTTAACTGAATACCCTGTATTTTATCTGGCAACCCTGCTCTCGGGACACGGTCTGAACCGCGGAGCTGTCGCTTCTCCGCACAGCGGTCGTTTCAGGGGACCGTGAGGACGGCCGCGCCTCGCCCTGCCGCGCGGAAGTCCGGGTGCAGCCGCTCACGCTGCCGGGCGGCTTGCTGGCCCTCGGGCTCTGGCCTGCACAGAGATCCGCAGCGTCTGTGGCCTTGGATCGAAGCTGCGGTCACTCACAGGCTGTCTGCGAGGCTCTGTTATTTTCTGCAGCTGAGGCCAAGGTAATTACAGAATTCTCTGGAGAAAAACACATCCATTGCTTTGAAGTTGTTTAGGGGACTGTTACTTTAATATAAGTTTCTTTCTGCCATGACTGCTACTTTCATGCAAGTCTACACAACAGGTCGGCAGAAAACAAAATGCCTTTTGTTAAGAAGTCTGGTATTTTGCTTTTTTTGTTTGTTTAGCTTTATGGGGGCAATTGTGGGCGAGGGGCTGGTGCGAAGCAGAGGAAAGCAGCGGAGACCTGAAACTCCGCTCTTGAACCTTGGGCCGCTGAACTTCTGACGTGGAGGTCAAATTCTGGCTGTGAGGATCTTAGGGGCCGGCTCAGCCGTCCACCGCAGAGCAGGCCGACACACGAGCGCCCCCTGGCCCTCCGCTGCGGCGGCCCACAGGCCGGGCGGCCCCTCGGCAAAGGCCACCACTTGAACTTTCCCTCTGCGTTCACTTCATCAGACAGCAGTGAAAGTTCTCATAGTACTACATACTGAAAAGAAAATATAAAACACATCTATTAATTGGTCTTTGCATTTCCCCTTTTCCCTTTCTTCATATGCTTTCCTTTAGGACTCGTTTTTCTTTCATGTTCTTGTCTGATGCTAAAACGTGTTTGAAAATACAGGTGATAAGTAAAATACAAAAGACCACCCAAGAAAAATGTTTTTATACGCTATTAAATACTTTCCAGTCTTTTAAACTCATTTTTACTTCTGACCTGAACAGACTAGAACTGAATTTCTCAAATATTAGAAAGGGAAATAGCAATGTCTGTGTCCAATTTCTTCACAGCAGTTGAGGACTCTGTAACAGGCTGCATTTCAGTTACAGTTTAAAAGTTTCTCCGTGAACGAACGTCTCTGCTTCGGATGGGGTTCACGTGAGGCCGGGCCCTGTCGCTGAGTCTGCTTTCCCGGTACAGCAGGATCACAGTCAACACGAGCAGCCACTGCGGCTTTGCAAAAGCTATTTTATAGCCTACGTTTTTAGGGTAGTTTCCGGCTCCCGGTCGACTTCAGCAGAAGGCAGAGTCCCGCTGTCCCCCTGCCCCTGTGAAGGGAGAACGAAATTCACGACACCTTTCACTCAAGTAAAGCTCTAGCTTGCTCCACGGAGGGCTCCGAGGTAGACCCCCTTGCTTCACTGTAAATTTCCTTGGACTCTGCAGTCAGCTTTGGTTACAGTTAAGGCTGGAACGTCAGAGCACCGGGCCGGCTTGAGTCTAGAAGCGTCTGGTTGTTAAGGGATCGATATACTCACTCCCGTGATGCACGGACATCTGGGCACCGTCCTCACCGACGGCGCTCGCAGTCTGTATGACATACAGCTAGTGAGACTGGAAGGTTTGTAACCAACGAAATGAGACTGACGTGTGTCTCCACCCTAATTTCAAGAACATTCTGTCACCAGGGCATAAAAGCCTGGCTCCCAGCCGGGCGCTTCACTCGCTTCCTCGTGGGGAGACCCCAGGCCGGTCCTCGGCCTCTGAAGCGGGCGCCACACTCCGCCTCCCAAACTCCAGGTGCGTCTTCCGATCTCCGGACGGGCCCCGCCGAGCTCCGAGCCGGAAGCTGGGGCCGCCGCCGCCGCCGGCCAGGGCTCCGGGCTTCGCTCCTCCTCGTGCTTGGTCTGCGCCACGAGCAACACAGCAGGTGCCTTTGTTTCCGTCCCCAAATCGAAAGACAGAAATGAGGAGGTGCAGTTCGATAGGAAACGAGTCTATTCAAACCATCTCTTGTTTAAATTTTATGCATTTAGCTTCCATATTTGTAAGCTTATATGTGTGCATACATTCATAGATGCCTAATACATCCATAATCTGTTTATTCTTGCAAAGTAAATATTTTGCTTATCATACTAATTCAATGCTGACAAATGCTTACATTTCAAAATGAGCCTCACACTTCTACCCCCTGCTGTAACCGTCCCATCTGACCCACAGCCCAAAGGAGCTCTGACCCGAGATCTGCAGGGGTAACGTAGGCGCTGCCCCCTCTACTCGGAGGAGATGTCCCGCTGCTGTGGTGGGAGGTGATTCGTACAGGACTGAGCAGCCACAACGATACAGCAACGTCTCAAGTGTCCTGCTGGATCTCAGAAGCCTCTCTTCTCAAGTGACGACCAAAGATGTTGCAGTGAGCACCTTAACAGTTACGTAGCTTTGTGGCTTGTGTGTAGAAGTCAGTTGTCCGAACGAGGACCTGGGGTCACCGTACAGTCAGCATAGAGGGAGCTGCTTTCCAAGTCTTGTATGGAGAACGACGCTCTATCCTGCCCTGCCGCACTGAAGCTGCTCAAGGGGATATGTCTTGGATGTCTTTAAACTTTGAGAAGTCACATGAAGAATTAATAGGACAAATGTTCTGCGATTCAAACCAAAAGGAATTTTGATACCAAAGGGGATTAGCATGGGGTGTCATCACTAGAACAGACTGGCTTCAGGAGGGGACCACGCTGCCCTGGCCCCACTCAGCCGGGCAGACTCACAGCTGCGAAGGAACCCCAACAGGAGGCCCCAAACACATGAAGCTGAGTCCTTGTTAAGAGGCCCCAAGTCTGCTAGTCTCAAGTCACCTCACAGGACCCTTCTTACTCGAGGAACATCCACCGACACGCTGCGGCACAGTCTGGCTTCCCACGGTGAGGGGCTGTCCGGCGGGACGCGGCACAGCAGCTGTGGCCTCAGCCCTCGGATTCTAGGAGCGCCGAGCCCTGTCCTGGCTGTGAGGAGCAGAAGGACTTCCAGTTCTCCCACGTATCTCCTCAAAGACAAAATCACTCACAACTGAGAAACTGCTCTACATTAAAACAGCAGTTCCCACACTGTGGTAGCCACAAGATGAAAGCGTAAAATACAGTTCTGGGGACCTCTATTTAGACGACTCCTTGACAGCAAGAGCACTGAGAAGGAAGGAAGTAGTGACTCACTTACAGAATCAGTCCAGGTTTTCCAGGGGAAAGCACATGTGCTTACCCATGTGGGTGGCTCAGTACCACCCAGAGCTGCTTAGACCCAGTGCCCAGGGAGGCGTGGCCTGTGACAAAGCCAAAGTGGGTTGCAGTAATCAGAGTTTCAAGACATCCCAGATGATTCCTATCCAAGAAATCCACACTGCATGCTTTGAAAAATATGCTGCTTGGGGAAGAAAAAGCATATTTTCTGCTCTGAGAGTTTGTATTATGCTAAGGAAGTCAGAGATAAGTCCCATGTGCTAAGAGCACATCCTACTGCAATATAAGACAACAGACTCTATGCGAAAATACAAACGCCACCCGAGGGGTGTGCAGTGACAAGGAGTTTTCTCAGATTGATCAAAGCCAGCAAAGTCTTCAAGGGGAGTATACTGTGAATTGTGAGGTTGACCCACACATGGGATTTTCAGAGACTCTTCAGATTAGAAGGGGTTAAGCAGAGGAAGGTGCACGACCCAAGGCAGAGGGGATGGAAATGCCACAACCAGCGCACAAGACCTGTGTCCCTCGACTGTACTGGGAAAGAGAGGCTGGCGCGGACCCACCCTGTTTACAGTGTGCTGTGCGGCGAGATGCCAAGTAGCGGCTTCCTCGGAACCTCAGTCACCGCTTCTCCAAGGGCACTATGATAATCCGCCTCCCGGAAAATGCTCCCGACACACCAGTGGCAGTGGGAACCCACCCACCCCTGCTTTCCCATTTCTTATTATGGGGCCCGTGTAGAAATGTTTTCATGGCTCAATTTTAGATGAATCCTGAGAAAAGTCACATAACGAGGGGGTGAATTAAGAAGTAAATTAATCCTGACCGTATGAAAATGGCTCTAATGTTCCCTTTTCTACTCACTGATCTTTCATAAGACAGATCGCTTTACTACAATTTTTTTTTTTTTGAGACAGTGTCTCGCTTTGTTGTTCAGGCCGGCCCTGAGCTCACTCTGTAGCCCAGGCAAGCCTCCAACTCAGCAATCCTCCTGCCTCTGCCTCCCGAGCGCTGGGATGACAGGCGTGAGCCACCACGCCCGGCACTGTGGTATGTGGTACTGATGGCTGGTGGGCGTGAGTCTCCACGCCCAGCATTGTATGTGGTTACCGGGATCGAACTCAGGGCCTTGTGCTTGTGAGGCAGGCGCCGGAACCACTGAGCTAAATCTCCGGCCCTTTACTACAATATTTAATAGGAGCCCTCAGTTCCCGTGGGAAGGATGGTCAGAAGAGACACAGTTCCTGTACCCCAGGCACATTCTGCTCTCCCTGGATTATTGCTCGCTGTTCCCTACAGAGTCTCTGATGAACGTCACAGGACACACAGCACAAGGAATATGTTAAACTGATGATGTGCTATGAACAGGTGCTCTTTAAAATTAAACACTGAGAGGGCCGGAGGGTTAGCTCAGTGGTTCCAGCGCCTGCCTTGCAAGCGCAAGGTCCTGAGTTCGATCCCCAGTTACCACATATAATGCTGGGCGTGGAGACTCACGCCTACCAGCAATCAATACCACATACCACAGTGCCGGGTGTGGTGGCTCAGGCCTGTCATCCCAGCACTCGGGAGGCAGAGGCAGGAGGATTGCTGAGTTCCAGGCTTGCCTGGGCTACATAGTGAGCTCAGGGCCAGCCTGAACTACAAAGCGAGACCCTGTCTCAAAAAAAAAAAAAAAAAATTAAAAACTGAGAAAAATCTAAATGAGTAAGAGCTCTTGCTTTGCTCACAGAACTCTGGAATAAATTTGGGGAAACTTTCAGCAAGCAACCTAAGCACACATTTGTCATCCTACCTTTGTTTTGAGTCCTATATTTTCCCCAATCTACCTTTCATTTCATTTCATTTTACACTGTTTGTTTGAAACCAAACTGACTCCTGGAAGGCAAAGGCTACTTTTCTAAAGAAAAAAAATAATCATAATCTCTGCTCTTTCCCATTTAGGTTGCCTGGTACAGAAAGTTGTTGCTTTTAAACAACACCTTGTTTTTGAGGGGATTCTTTGAAAATGGATTATTTGCCATTGGTTCTAACACACTTGCCTTCTAAACTGTCGACTGGGGCTGGGCCTCTGCCTGCAAAGGGGACCCACTCAGGCTGGCAGGAGGGAGGTCTCCGCCCCTCCCCTCTCCCTGCCCCATTTCACACTAGGTCTTGCCTCCCCCCGATGCCCTCGGCCTGCGGAGGACGAGAGGGCAGGACTGATGTCCGGGGCTCCGGTCGCCACCGCACCCAGGCCCTGAGGTTCTGTGCTGCGGACGGTCAGCGGGACCCCCGGGGGGCGGGGCCGCCACGGAGGGGCCTGGGGTATTCAGTTGCTGCCGAGCACCAGGCGGCACTCTTACCCAGAAGCTCTTGCCCCCGAACTCACTGCCTCAAGCTTCCTTCTTGGGGGGTATCTAGTTCCTTCTTCTTTGTTTTCATCGAAAATACACACCAGGTGTTCAGCTTTGTTTTTTTGGTTTTTTGTTTTTTTACCAATACCATACACAATCTGATTCACTAGAAATAATTCTAAATGTAAAAGACTTTTCCTAAGGTCTGTCATCTTAAACCTACTTTAGTTTTCAGAGTGTGTAAAACTACTAACCCTGAAGTCACGAAAGTGGAGCCGCATGTGATCCTCGCACTCGTGGCACATAAACTTACTCTGGACACAAGACTCAGAAACGGAAAGGGCTTAAATACCAACGAAGGAGGCTATAACTCAGGGCCAGAGTGGGAAGTTCAGACGGACATGCAGAAAGGCATCCTCAAAGCAGAGAGCGAGGTGGCCTGGAGTAACCACGTTAAAGGAGATTCGTGCTGAGGCACAGAGAGGGTAGAGGGAGAAGCATCCTAATCCCGGAATGCGGTGCCCGACGGAGGGCAGTCCTCAGAGTAAGAGGAACAGAATAGCTCAGCTCAGGGTGCTCAGCTCAGGGTGCGTACTGGTAACTTGGAAGAGGGGCATCTGCTACCCGCTGTGAGCAGGCAGGAGTTCCTTGAAAGACGAGCTGTGAAGGACGCTGGAGGCCCGCGGCAGGAAGTGGTGCCTGAGGAGGGACAGGCAGGGCAGTGTTTGAAGCACGGTAGTTCGGAACCGTGGCCAGCTGGACAGGGAGAAGCGGGCACTTTACCAGCCAGGTAGGGAGAGGAGACCGCAGGCAGGAACGCCGGTTAGGAAACCATGACGCCGGTCCAGGAGCAAGGCCACCAAGCCCTGAAGTGAGCCGCAGTGGCAGGAGCTGACGTTGTCACTTCTCGGGGATGAGTGGCCGGATGTGGCATGTTCATCGGAGAGATGAGGGGAAGCAGGAGGTGCTAATTCCCAAGCCGAGCGCCGTGACAGATGTGTCCCCTGCAGTCCATCTCTGCTCCCCTCAGCTGTCCTGTCCTCTGAGAACTTGCACAAAACATTCTGTACCCCATCTGTGCGAGTCTTTGGGCTCGTTCATTGTTGTTTTAAGGTTTCCAACATCATACACCTAAAACCCAAGTCACTAGCAATATGACTTTGAAGAAAGTTCAAAAGTTACATAATCAGGATATTTCCAATAGTCTATCTGTTTTTTCACCATGTGCCTCCACTTATTCACAGTGCCATTAAAATGCTCAGTTTTTATTCCTGAAACCAACGCTGTACTTCTGGGTCCAACAGTAGGTTCAATTTTGTGACTGATTTCACATCAAAGTTTTCCCTCACTAATGTCCTTACCAGGACATAAATAGGCTGGTCTTTTCTTCCAGTTGAGGCAAAAGCCTGTGCTGTTCAAACGAGCATGCTGTACGTTCCTGTGAGATCGTGTGTGTGACCACTGGGCAGATGGAATCTCTGCTTTTCTCATTGCTGTCGAGGGCGTATGTGCGGCACACACCCTGTCCACAGCAGACTGTTTGTCCGGCAGAAGTCAGGGCTCACTGCCCCGGGCCAGCCCATTTCTTGGAACTGTGCATAAGATCTGCAGTTTCCCCCTCTGAGGTGTGCAAAGGAAATATTCCTCTGGGGAAATATCACAGGGTTTCCTGACACCAGCCCCGGCAGCAGCGCACACACGTTCAATGTGATGAAAGGGACACACTGAGCAGCCACGGTGCAAGCAGGCCGTTCCCCTGGTTAACTTCAGTAGTGCGCTCAGGAAACTTCAACCCTCACAAGTCACTGTCTCCACGATAAATCTAAATGCCTGACACTGAAAGTCAAGTTCCTTCACAATCTGGCCTCAACTGACCTCTCACTACACTGCATGCTACACCGACTGAAGATCCCGCCAGGCCAAGCGGCCTGCTGGTCTCCACCTTAGCTCGAGCCCTGCACCAGCTGATGCACTTTCCTCAGCTTAAGATCACTTTCCCCTTCATTCCAAACGTCCCGATTCCTGGCATCCTAGGCCCCAGTCCATGTGGCACCCAGTGAAGATGCCTCCGTGGCCCGGGGAGAGTCAACCTTCTGCCTCCACCTTGGCAGACCAGAGGCTGGAGTTCGCTAAGAGTACCTGCAGCGCCTGCTTGAGTCTCGGCTCCCGATCGCACCTGTGGATGGCACCTCATGGGAGCCTCCGCCTGACTCACCGTGGGCCTGGCTCTGTGCCACGGGAGAAAGAAACCGTGGACTGGGAAGTGAGGGGCTCACACCGACCTCATTCTAGCCATGCCACCTGATCAGGGTCCTGAAACTCTCCACTACGAGTTCCTAAATTTCCATATTTGGGGGAGAACTAGGTGATAAGGGCATGAAAGCCGTGACCTAGGCTCTAAAGGATTTTGTGATATAGGTTAATATTAATATATTATATATGGCAAAAAAGGTGTTGAAAGGAATAAAACTATTTCTTTTTTTTTTTTCTTTTTTTTTGGAGACAGGGTCTCGCTTTGTAGTTCAGGCTGGCCCTGAGCTCACTATGGTGCCCAGGGAAGCCGCTGTGAACTCAGCAATCCTCCTGTCTCTGCCTTCTGAGTGCTGGGATGACAGGTGTGAGCCACCACGTCCGGCATTGTGGTATGCAGTGTTGACTGTTGGTGGGCGTGTCTCCACGCCCAGCATTCTATGTGGTTACCGGGGATCGAACTCAGGACCTTGCGCTTGCGAGGCAGGTGCCAGAACCACTGAGCTAACCCTCCGGCCCATAAAACTATTTCTTGACGTTGCCAGAGATAATTTACTTTCAACACTCTTGGTCGATTTGCTACATAGTTGGAGCACCCTGAATTTGCAGCTGCTCCTGAGAGGACAGGTGAGACGCGGCACTGTCACCAAGGAGCGGGGCCGCCTCCTCTGTCTCTTGGGGGCAGGTTTGCCTTCCGGAATTTTATACCCAGCTGTGTGAGACTACGTTACAGGAGCTGCTGGGAAGGGAAACAGAAGGCTGTAGTAACAGCACTAAAAAATAACCCCATCTGCTCATGCCTCCACGCGGTGGGCAAGTGCTTACTCAGGGCTCTGTTCCTAAGGACCAGATGTCTGTCTAGGTTCTGGGGGCAGAAATCTAAGTAAAACAAAGTTCCTTCTTGTGTTGAGGTATTTACGAACTAGCAGCTCACACGCAGTTTCACTGCAGTGTAGCATGATGTGTTAGTTTTAGAATTAAAGGAGAATGGCTGAAACAGCTCCCAGACAAGTCGAACTGTGGCTCATGACCACTCATCATCCACAAAATTTACTTCTTCCTACGTGCCTTTAAAGTACACTGAGGTGAGTCCATTGTGTCAAACATTCCAAATGTGTGTAAGATGTGACCTGACGGTGGGAGTGTAAATTAACAGACTTTTCAGAAAGCATTCCACATTCCTCCATTAACATATTATCAGTACAGCTGCCTGTTTGTCCACAGAGAGGAAGACTGCTGAGGGCACTGACATCGTCCTGAAGACAGGCCAAGAAAGTTGGAGAGGTGTTCTGGTTTAGCAAAATCATCGCACAATGATTTAGTGTATATAATATTCCAGGGCATTAAAAATAGGTGAAAAGTTCATGTTCAAGCTTGATGAATAATACAACAGCGTTTCAATTACATTATTTAAGATGCCTTTGCATAATATCATCTTTTCCCCCACCTAGTAAAGATGGCTATTTAACTATGTATGTGCTGTCTAGTCTAATCAGATTGACTCTCTAACATGTTTTTACATCCCTGGAGTAACTAGTAGATGTCATAGTGATCTGTTGTCTGTGTAACTTCTCTGTTCAAATAGTCGTGTTACCTTCTGGGACAGATGATTGGAGAAGATTATAGCTTTTCTAGGGCCCTTTAAGAAAAGAATTTGCAATCATTCACAGAAGCTATGAACATAGTTGCTAAATTCCACTGCCTTTCTCCTTCCCTTCACTCATCTTCCCTCCCTCCTTCTCTTCCTTTCTTACTTTTTCTTCCCTGTTTTTCTGTCTTTCTTTATTTCTTTTGCTCTCTTTATTACTCCTTTAGCTTATTTTTCAAACTCGCATTGTAGACCTAGAATTTAGAAGACATTGGGCTAGATGCTGGGGACGAGACAATGAATTAAGCCATGATCGCACGGGCCCATTGTGACAGATATTACAATAATAAACAAGTGACAGGAACATGGCAGGTGTGCAGAGGGGAAACACTGAAACAGATGTCCTTGCCGCCTAGGACTGAACTGTGATGTTCTGATTCCGTGTATTTGATTTCCCTGGGATTCCATAAACCCCAAATTTCCCGGGAGCCTCACCGGATTAACTAGCCCGGAGGGCAAGATTGTGAACCACACCGCGACGCTTCTAAAATTCCATTAGAGCCCTGACAGCCCGGCCTCTCGCCCTTCTCAGGCTGCCCGCTTTCCCTGGCATCGGGTGGCAGACCAGGGGCCAGCGCCCTCCTCTCCTCTGTCTCCCCAGCTGTGCGGCGGCCCGGGAGGAGGCAGGCGCGCTGCCGAGGTCCGTCCACCGCGGGCCTCGCGCTCGCAGCCTGCACGTGCAGCCTGCACGTGCAGCGCGCTCTCCCCCGCTCCCCGCGGCGAGTCGCGGCACATCCCGCTTGGGCGGGACCAGACCGGAAGCGGCGAAACGGAAGCCGGCTCCGCAGTGACCAGCGGCCCTCGGGCCGGCGCTTTGCTGGGACACAAAGGCCGCGGCCGCGGTCGCCACCTCCCTGGAAAGACCTTCCGACCTCCCGGCCGGCCGCAGGCAGGCAGAGGTCGCCGGTGGGCGCCAGGTGCCGCCGGCCGGGCTGTTCCGCGGCTGACCCAGGCCCCGTTAGGGTTGCGGAGCCGGAGCTACCAAGGCCGGGGGGGCGGGGCCGGGGATCTGGCTGGGGGGCCGGGCGAGCGAGCCGGCCTCAGAGGCGGGAGCTTCCGGCCCGTGGAGACCACCGCGAGCGGCCCCTCCGGCTCTCCCCGCGAGGGCCGTGAGTGAACCGGCGGCCCTGCAGCCCCCTCCGAGCGGCGCGGGAAAGACGCGGCGTCGGTCCGAGGCCGAGGACGCGCTGCTTCGGAGCCAGCCCGGGCCGCGCCGTGTTCCGGGGGCGCACACGGCCGGGCACGGCGCCCGGGAGCTGCGCTGGCCCCGGGGCTGTGGGGTTCGTCGCCTCCTCCTAAAACCCTTGAGATTCCACCGCCTCCCCGCAGCGGCCTCCCTAGTGCCGGGGGGTGAAGGGGCCCCGGCATCAGTCTGTACCTTTTACTTGTAGAAATTCTGTGAAGAAAACTTTTCGAGGGCCGTGAGTGAACCGCAGGTTGCCAGCGGGTCTTCCGAAGACAGCACTTGGTTTGGACGCGTCGCCGTTTGCACACACACAAAAGGAGGAGAGCTGCGAGAGCCACGTACAGTTGGTTCCAAAAATTAAAGCAAAATCTAATTTTTGAAGGGAAGAAAGTGTAATGCGGTAGAGGTGTAGGTGTGAGCTTTGCCGGCGCTCCCGCCGTCTGCAGGGTCTGAGTTCGGATCACACAGGACCATTCACTGACTGAGATGGCAGAGAAACGCCTGGCGAAGCTCAGCCCGGCACGTCAGGGCTTCGCTTTCAGCAACGCCCACCACAGCCTCGCTCTGCACCCCGTGAAGCCGCCTCCTCCCTCTGGAAGTCAACTTTTCTGGTCACACCATAGTCGGTTAAGTCCGCATTACGGTGTATTTAAGAACTGAGCCCCTTGATTTTCAGAACAAATGGCAATCATATGCTTGCTGTTAACCTTCTGAATTGCAAATAACATTTGCCAGGCTGCCATAAGCCAAGGGGTGTTCAAATGATTCCCTGAGTGATTTTAAGGTGCTCTCTGCTCTCTAGGGAAATGACAAGACAAAATTATATGCCCAAAGAAGACCGATGGATGACGGATTTGTGCAAACATTTTGATCAACAATAATTTAGCATGGTGGTCTTCAGGGATTTCCTTTTCCTTGTGTAGACAAACAATTGTGTGCCAAAACAAAACTGCTCCTAAAACTAGCTCATCACAAATCAATTGCTGGTAAAATGAGGGTAAATTGGTTACATGTGTGTGTGTGTGGGGGGGCTTTGGAATTCCCAAGTGAAGAAATAACTAACATGCTACAATAGTGTGGAAAGAGAGCTCATTATAAAAATCGTCTCCGCAAAAACTACCTGAATGTACTATGTACGCCAACTCCCTGTGGGTAATTGTTAGAACATTTATAACAAAGTCAGAGTTCTACACCATCTTCAGGAAAAATGATTACACACAAAGCCTCTGGAGGGTTGGAAGCAAAAGAAGTGGATTTCTATACCTACAAAAATTAATTAACTTTTATCTTAATATTAAGTAAATATAGAGGCATTCACATTTTAATCTTTTCATGAAGAACAAGAGCCCTTTCCTTGAGAATGTATCCCTGAAATTTTTACCTGGCCTTTTTAATATAATCCATGGCCCTAATACTAAGATTTCCAGTTGTACTTTCTTCAAAGGATACAGAAATACAAATACTTTGGTGAAACAAAGCACGTTAAATCCCTTAGATTTTCCTGGTTTTCCAATCTTTTTCTAACTGTTTTGTCTACGTGTGATTTGGCATTATTTTTTTACTATTCCCCTTCATTTGGTCATTCCAAAGCACTTAGTTTAATTTTCACACAAATATCTCTCTTCTGTTTCTCATTTGCATTTCATTGCCTTGCACAAATATTCAAGTTATACAATCATCATACTGAACACCAGTGGCATATAATGTTTGGGAACAATCCAAAGTATCACACAGCAAGTGGGAGCGGCAGTGCACAGACGGGTAAGGAGTACAGTTCTGGCCACAGCCCCGGGAGACAAGGGGACTCAAGATTGTACTCAGCAGAGCTTACGAAGGATATCTATTATTTCCTTCAATTCACTACGTGGAAATCAATCAAATGAAACAATCCCCAGTGGGTGAAGCACTTGTGGGAACGGTGTCACGGGAATATATTAACCACCACAGTACATCTTCGAGACGTTGGTAAACCTTCCGGCTACGTCTTCTATTTAGCAGTGATAGTCCACATTTTAGCTGGGCGTTTTAAACTGTCGTAACGGTCTCCGCTGTCTCAGCAGAGAGTAATTTTGTCCGATGAGAGCACAGCTAGAAAGAAGGTGAGCGCGAGAGGCGAGATCAGAAGGGCACTGCCGTCCGGTCCGCGGTCTGACGGGCCCAGGGCAGGTCACGTGGAGGCCCCGGGGGCGGCGCGAGCCCCGCCCGGATTCAGACCCGGTGCAGCCGGAGTGTGCGGCTGCGGGGGCGCCCACGCCTGCCCTGCCCCTTCCATCCGAAGTGTTACTCTGCCTTCCATTTCCACAGGTCCTTTCTTGGCTCCTCTCTGGCCTTTTATGGAAAGATTACCTCCTCTGTTTTATCATTTGCCAGGTGGAAAATATTCTATTCTATTTCTCTAGGGTTTACACAGAATGCGCAGAGCAGGCTTAACGTTTCCCAGTATCTCGGGTGTCTATCTGCTGCCTTCCCCGCAGCAAGCCAACAGTCTGACTTCTGGGTTTCTTCTGTAGTCCATGTTTTAGGCGAGGATGACAGAGTTCACATTAACTCTTATTTTCCACTGCTCTCACCCCATTACTTCCTCTCGCACTCCATCAGCTTCCTGCTGGGGTGAATTTTCTAGTCCTTTAATAGCCCCTATTTACTTTATGCCCGAAACATACTATTTCTGTTTCCTGAAGATTGTGTGGACCCTGACTTAACCCCTGGCGAGTGGACAGTGCTCACAACGTATCATCAACCGAAAGAGGGACTGTGAGACGGCCAGACTCTGTCCCGAGCGTGCTGGTGCGAGTCTGACACTCATGAGGGAGAGCACCAGTGGGAGAGGTGAATAAAACTCACCCACGGCCACACCACTAGGGAATTTTGCATTCAGTCCAACACCAAATCTCAGACTGAGTCATGTTCTCGGATTTTTAAGCATAGGAAATGAAGGAGCTCATGACAGAAAATATGACCATGGAGGAGTTCACAAAGGTAATAAATACGTGAATAAAAAACCGACTCTGAGTGATCCTGTCTCTATCTTTGGTTCCATCATTCCTTTACCTGCTTTCCTTTTATTTTCCCCTGTTTTGGCTGCCTTTACCATAGAGAAGACAGGGCTAGACTCAACCAGCATAATACTGTGATTGGTGGTGGGGAAGATTGAATGAAAAGAAGGAAATAGACTTAAAAGGCAAACAAGAAATGAAAAAGTACAGAACATAAGCCTGTGGACTCTCAGCATATCAAAAGAAGTCTGCAGATGCAATCATTTGCTTTCTAGAAGGGTTTCCAACAAATATGAAAGATAAAATCTTTAAATGTTTTGAGAAGTTTTTCTTAAAAGTATTCTGCATTCAATATTTCTGTTTGCACAGCTTCTCTTGAGATTGAAACTTGGTTAGGTAGATGAACTAAAGTAACCTTAACTGAAATTAGTATTATTTTTAGGTTTTAAAAATTCATTTTGTATTAGTGCATGTGTGTAGAGTACAACGCTTACATTCTTGGTGCGAAGTCAGTGTGTCCCCCATCTGGTGACCTCCTTCCCATCTGGGAAAAATCTGTCTCCATACCTATTCTTCATTTTGATATTTATTTATGTTTTGAGTTTCGTTTTTGAAAAACATGCGATATTTAAGCTTGCGTGTCTGACTTTCACTTACATTAAGGTCTTGAAATGCATCCATTTTTTACACATGACTTGTTTACTCATCTTTATGACAGGACAGTACTCCATTGTGTAAAAATTCACATTTTTTTTATCTATTCATCTACTGATGGACTTATAGGCTGTTTCCAAGATTTAGCTATTATGAATTTTCAGATCGTAAGCTTGCTACTGTCCTCAGATGAGCATCTTACTAGGATTTACTATGCTAAGATCCAAATTTTAAAATTTCCAGAAAGGTTGAATTTATCATATACTACATTTAAGTTTCAAACACTTAGGAAGTTTTCTTTTATAATAGGAAGTGGCTTTCAAATGATTCCGCTGCTCAAAAGGCAGTGGAATGAAAATAGGGCTAAAATGGCAAAAATGTAAATGAAACATAGTACCATTTTAGATGTTACTGTTGTAGTCAGACATTAAGCAATTTCAAAAATAAAAACAACAGGAGGACTTAGAGCTTAGAACTTTTTGTCTTAACATTTACCAGTATAACCTGGCTCTGTTAAAAATATCTAATAATGG
>PVIC010028515.1:0-15307 GCA_004025085.1 Thryonomys swinderianus
AATCCAGGGCCTTGCTAGGCAAACTCTATTGAGCTACTCCCCCACTCATATTTCATCTCCTGTAACGAGCAGCAGTTATTCAGCTTTCGTCATTGCATAGACAATCATTGGAAGGGTATGGAGTAGCTATCAGAGAGCAGGTCCTTCAGCATGGCTTTCGCTGAGGTTTCCTCATAACTGATTTAATCATTGCTGACTGGACTGGGACCTGTTTCCTTTTCAGTGAAGGATGTCAGTTTGTCCTGTTATCAATGTTAACCCGTCCACCTGGTTAAAGTGGGGTCTGAGGATTTCTCTACTAGTTACTATTTCTCATTTTTTATTAGCACGTGATTTATGACTTTATGTAGGAGCCTTCAAATATTCTTTCAGTTTCATGAGACCAAAAAAAAAAAAAATGCGAGGAAGAAATACTTTCAGGCAATGAACCCCCTGTTTTGTGCAGAAAATATCCAGCAGCGAGCCTCTGGCAGCAAACTTGGTCATTAAAGTTTTGTGAACAGGAATGTAAACCTTTCTGGAGGGATGTGGCCGGCCAGGCACAAGACCTGTCGGGAGTCGTAGTTTTCTGATGCTAAATGCCCGTTAGCGATAGCCTCTAGAAAGAGCCAGAAGATGAGCGAGCGGGCGGAGAGGAAGGCGGTGCGCTCCAGCCGCGATGCACCATGGGACTGGGAGTTCGCGGCGTGCTCCTCAACGCGCCCTGCTGCGCCTGCGCGGGAGAACTGGACTTCTTTACCCGATGAGCCCCGCGCGTTGGCCGGAGGAAAGCCGGCTTGGACTTGAGCAAATCAAATCGAAGAAAAGAAACTGCCGGCTTTCAAAATCCTCCTCCTCCGCCATCATCCGCTGCCGTGCCCAGAGCAGGTGGTGTAGGAGACGCGAGTGACGAGAGACCCCAGGAGCGTGGGCAGACAGGCGGGCTGGGCACCGGGACTGCTGACCCCGGGGCAGCGACGCGGCTGGACCTGAGCTGACCCTAGATTGGTGTCCGGCCCGGCCCGCCGACGCGCGCGCTCGGGTCGCACCACGCGGCGGCGCCGCCTTTCTCGGTAGGGTCGGGGTCCCAGTCCTCCCTCCGTCACCTGCCGGGGCGGAGCGGCTGGGACAGATGGCGAGGGTGTGGCGCGTCCCCGGGCACTCCTGCGCGCCTTCGACGGCTGAGCGCGGGGCTGGCGCGGGGGAGCGTGGTGCTGGGCGTCTCCGGTCCTTTCACAAATGGGGAAACTGAGGCCTAAAGAGGGAGTTTGACGCGCCGCGCTGCCCATCCCGCAGCTGCCAGCAGTAGCGTCTCAAGATAGGAGTCGATGTCACCTGGAGGCGGTGCGAGTCCTTAGGGAACCCAGGCAAGCCCTGCCGCTCCTGTCCCGCGCTACTCCCGTTCACGCGCGGCGCCACCACCGCCGCCGCCTCCTCGGTCGGCTTACGCTAGCTGGGGCCCGGCGGGCGCCGCCACCGCCCCTGGGATTTGTGTGAGTCACTCTTGACGCTTTGCCGGATCGATGGATGTTCACCGAAGGACGTCTCCCACGCGGCCGCTCAGGGAGAGGACGCTCCTGTGTTAACCGTTTGCTTTTGCCTTGTCGCTGGCTCTTTGCTGACGTTGAACAAATCAACTCTTTGTTTTGCTTTCTTGGACTTTAATTGGCAAACGAGTGTGTGTATGCGCACGTGTGTGTATGTCTCTCGCGTTTGTGTCTCGTGGGACCGAGGAATTTTGTGTCCTTATTCCATCTGGACCCCCATCACTTTTTTTCTTGCCTCAAATTGTCCCATCTCAGAAGTGCAAGAGGGGATTTGATTCCAGATTAATTTTTATTCACTTTTATGTTGCATTCTTTAAGCACCTTCTAAGTGACAGGCCCTGGGCAGCAGGTAGTGTATCCTGTGGAGACAAAGGTCAGAGCCTGCTTCTCCTTTGCTAGAAACCCTCCAGGGGCTCTCTGAGTGAAAACTAGGGTTCTTAAAATGGCCTTTGTGACTGAAGGCCCCTGTTAATTCTCTTTTTCTATCTCCTACCTCCATTCTCCCTACCCCTCTAGGCTCCTATAGGCCTCTTTGCTCTTCCTCCGTTCTCCACCTCCCAAGCCTGTGCATATTCTGTTCTCTTTGTAGGAATGCTCTCTTTCCTGAGGAGTTTGCATGGTGCAATATTTGATAATGTTTTTTTAAATTCTTCCCTGTTGATATCTTTTGTAGTTTTTCTACTTTAAATTGCAAACCCCTCTCTGTCCAAACCCCTCCTTAATTAGGCTCTTTGTTTTTGTATTACTGTAACATAATCTGTTTTTTTGGGTTTGTGGGGGGGGTTTATAGTACTGGAGTCAAATTTAGGGCCACCACACTGAGCTACACATCCCCAGGGCTTTTTTGAAACAGGGTCTTGCTAAATTGCCTAAACTGGGCTAAAATTTGTAGTTCAGACTCAGCATCATGGGATTATAGACCTGCGATGCTATAACTCAGCCATAACACACATACTAAATATTTTGTTTAGATCATATAGTTCAAGAACATAGGTCTTTTTTTTTTTTGAGACAGGGTTTTGTTGTGTAATTTAGGCTAGTTTTGAATGTACTGTATAGCCCAGGCTGGCCTTGAACTCGTGGGAACCCTCCTGTCTCAGCCATTTGAGTACTGGGATTACAGAACCATGCCTGGCTCAAGAAGACAGGATTTTTTTCATTAACTGCTGTTCTCCTATTACTTGGAGCAATGTGCAGTATGTAGTAATACTCAGTCTAATAAATGATTTGTTCAATGAGTGCCAGAGGGCTTTCCCAGAAGACTAATTCTAGCTTACTGATAAGGAAATACATGCGTTGTCAAACTAGGGTGATAGCCAGGTGCGTTAGCACACACCTGTGACCCAAGCACTCAGGGGGCTGAGGTAGGATTGTCTTGAGTTCGAGGCCAACCTGGGCTACATAGTGAGTCCAGGGACAGCCTGAACTGCATAGCAAGACCCTGTCTAAAAAAATGCAAAAACAATCCCCCAAAACCAAACCAACCAGGGAGATAAATGGTAGGAATAGAAGAAAGGGAGAAAAGGTGGCTGTTTGAGCCCAGAGGAAGCCTGAGAAGTATAGGAGGATGAAGGGTTATCACACTCCATCTGAGGATCCCTCTCCTTAACGCTACCTAGCTCTGTCTCGGAATCCCTTAACCTTGGTCTCCACTGATTGCCTGTAGTGGATGGAGTTGCCCGTTCTGCTGGGTGCTGAGTTCCAGCCTGGAAGCAGCAGTATTTTTGGAACATACATAATGATACCATCGTTGTTGAACTCAATTCGTTCCAGATTCATGTTTGAACATGAAAATATTTGAGAACTGAATATATTCTTCCTATAAGAAATAATGAAAAACCAAATCATTTATGCTGAGGCCCAAAAAATTATACTTTCAGGACTTTAACAAATTTTGCAATCATTTCTTTAACTCTGTTGTGGTTCTCACAGCTCCCCAACTAGCTTTTTTTTTTTTAATGTCCTACTGGGGATCAAATTCAGGACCATGTGCTTGGCAGGCAGGTGCAGCTACATCCTTGGCCCTTTCCACCTCTTAGCTTTATTGTTGCTATCATTAACTTTCTCTAGAGCTGTGATTACAATTTTACAAAAATAAGGACCAAAAAAAAAAACAACAGCACTGTATGTTGCCTGGGTGTTAGCAGCTTGCTTAGACTGAAGCATCACCCATGGGTGTCCTAGGCCAGACGCGTCTCGTGACTCTTTTCAGTCTGTACAGGTGTTTTCAAGTTGAATTTTCAGTTCTCCATTAAGCAAAGCTGAACAACGAGCAGTGTTTTGAACTTTGCTGTTTGAGTAGTGGAAAGCTTGTTCTGGGAGCCATTGGACGGGAGCCATTGGACAGACACCATTCGGGATTGTACTGCACTGTATGATGCAGGAAGCATCACCAGCTTCCTGGCATTGAACTCTTAAAACCCTAAGATGATGTGATTTTTTTCTATGCTCATGAATCGGTTGCTGGTGGGCAACCTCTAGGTAGCTTCAGGCAACATTAGAAGGATGGAACTTTCAGCCCTGTGCCCAACCTTTGGAGGGGGTCAGAATATTAAATTGATCACCATTAGCCATTGATTTAACCAGTCATATTGATGTAGGGTACCAAGTAATCCAAACAAGCAAAATAACCCATAAAAGAGAAATATTATGACTCCCAACTTGCAAGATACCTGCAACACGAATTCACACTCTAAAATTGAAGAATTTATTCTAGAAATGGAGGTTGAGAGTAGGAAAAATTTTTTGAGAGGAAGATAGTTTCTGTCTGAGACAGAAAGGGGACCTGCGAGTGGGTTGGCCACCCACCCCGCTTTTCCCAGGTGTTTTATGGGCCAAAGCCATGAGATGAGGTGGTACAAAGTGGGACAAAACTGTAGGATCTTATGAAAATCATGAGGTGGGACACTACCATGATCAATAAGATTACAAGTATAGTCGCTCAGGTAATATTGAATAAATGAGGCTCAAATGGGGAAGCTAGTCAGACAGCAAGCATGCATGGCTTTCCCGAAGTAATGAGCTAGCTAGGGATGTTTTTGGTCCCCGGTGGTGAAAGCAATGTCTACTTAGAGTATCTACTTAGAATATCAATCACTAGTATTGAGCCCTAGGGGCAGTATGTGGAGGTAGTAGTTTTTCTCTTTTTACAATTAACCTTTAGTGAATGTACCTCAGTTGTTTTCTCTGCTGAGGGCCCAGCACTGCTGAGCTATCTTATAGTATTTTCCAACTTTGCGGTCTGCAGTAATATCTATATAAGGGTCTCCTCTAAAACCCCAAAAGACAGAATTCAGAGAGTGGACAGCTGAAAATGTGTAGGTTCCAAACTCATGACCTTGCACTTGCACTGCAGGCAGCAGGACCCACTGAGCTAAATTCCCACTCCCTTTATGTATCTTTTTATCTGGCTGTTCATCTGTATCCTTTAAAATACTGTTTTTGTAACATATGCAGCAAGTGTATTTCCCTGAGCTATTTCAACAAAAAAAATTTTTTTTTGGAGACAAGATCTCACTGTGTAGTTCAGGCTAGCCTTGAGCTACACAGTGATCCTCCTGCCTCAGCCTCCCAAGTGCTGGGACTACAGGAATGGGGCACTGTGTCCAGTCTGTTCCGCCAGATTAACAGAGCCTCAGGAAAGGGTTATGGCCAGGCGTGGTGGCTCACACCTGTAATCCTAGCACTCTGAAGCAGAAGCAGGAGGATTGCCAGGAGTTTGAGGCCAGCCTGAGCTGCATAGTGAGTTCAGGGCCAGCCTATACTAAAAAGGGAGACCCTGTCAGACAAAATAAAACAAAAAAAAAGGAAAGGTTTATTGGAGTCCCAGTTTTTAGCCAGTGAGATGTGGAGATGGAACAACCTGACATTGCTTTAACATTGGAAGTGGCCTCAATCTTGTGAGACTGTAGAGACCTGTAGGCTTTGATACTGTCTGGGTAGCTGGTGTCAGGATCAGCAGTGAATTAGACTCCAGTTGTATCCATTGTAGAGTAAATTGCTTGCCTGGTGCTCAGGGAAGAACTGTACATCTGCCATCAGAAGTGTGTTATGAGAGGATAGTGAAGAAATTGAGTTTGTTTTTCCACGCTACATCTTTTGTGCTGGTGGCTGTTGTGAGGTAGAAACTTCTGGTCTCCTAGGAACCCGAGGGGCCACTGTGGCCTGCCCAGTCTCTTGGGTTAATACCAGACGTGCAGTGGACTGAGCCCTGTGCCCCGGCCCCAGAGTCATGCTAGTGGGGGCAACAGAGCAGTCTGGGGGATGGATGACCTAGATCCCTTAGCCGTCTCTCTCTCCTGTTTGAGGAATGGGGCCCTCAGACGGAGAGCTGCCAAGATGATCAGGCAGGTAGGTTTGTGCTTGGGGCAGGCTCTGGAGCTGGTGCTCTGGGTAGGTCTTCGGCATGGTTTGGTTGGGTCCCCCCGGGACAGTTAGACAGAGGTCTCAGTAGTGAGCCTGTAACTCTGCAGGGGCGAAAACGTGATTTCACTCTTTTCTTGCTACCTCCTCCATCTCTCTCGAATCAGTCTCTCACCAAGTGTTTTCGTTTCTCCCAGTGGTTTGGCTCCTGGGTTCCCTACGGCAAGGGCAGTGAGGCCAGCAGCAGAGCTGGCTCATATCCTGACCCTTCCCAACCAGAGCCCTAGGAGGTGCCTTTCTTAATGCAATTTTGGTCTCCTTAGTTTGCAGATCTGCGGGGGAGCCCACTGCTGTGGCCAGCATGGCCTCTGAAGACATTGCCAAGCTGGCAGATACTCTGGCCAGAACCCAGGTGGCTGGAGGACAGCTGAGTTTTAAGGGCAAGAGCCTCAAACTGAATACCGCAGAAGATGGTGAGTTCCCTGACTGGCTGTGTGAGGAGGTGAGGCAGCGCGAGGCATGCCAGCTGGTTGCACAGGTTCTTTGAGCAACATGGTCTCTAATTTGTCCTGGCAGCTCAGGGAGGTCAGATGTCTTTGGAACTATTCTAACAATGAGGCATCAAGCCATTTGCCCAGAGGTAGGCCGTAGCTCAGTGGTAAAAGCATTTGCCTTCATGTTGGCAATGGGCACCCTTTCCTCACCGCTGCCTTGTGTCTCGGGAGGGGATGGGAGGTCACAAAGGGGCAGAGTTAGTGGCAGTCCTGGGATATGGCTCTTCCCAGCCCTGCCTTCACCGCTGTCCCAGGTGAGAGCTGGATCGCTGCCTCCCCAGAGCTGAGGCCCTGGTGGAGATGCATTAAAGCAGTCTGGGTCCTCATAGGAGCTTCTGGGTTCTGGTCCCTGCAGCTGGGAACAGACCAGCATGCAGGCTGCCTTCGCATTCCTGGCCAGTCCTCAGTGCCCTGCTGTGTGGAGGTGAAGATATGTGTGGTAGTTCTGGTGAGGCCTCTTGGCTTCAGGCCCAGCCAGAGAAACTGGTCTGAACTTACCTGGCTGTCACAGCGCACAGGTGGCCTTAGCCCCCTCCCCAAGGCCAGAGACTGTTTGAGTCCTTGTTGTGCTGGGAGTGAGGTTGTTCACATTCCTAATGGTACTGGAGATTGGACTTGGGACCTTGGGCTTGCAAAGTAGGAGCCAGAAGCACTAGCTAAATCTCTAGCTCCATAGGATCTTATTTCTCCATTTTTTTGGGGGGGGGTTACTGGGATTGAACTCAGGACCTTGAGTTTACGAGAAGGAAGGTTTTTTTTTGGAACCAAGGGTTGAAGTCAGGACCTTCCACTTGCCAGGCAAGGCAGCGGGACCACTGAGCTACATCCCTGGCCCTTCCATAGGGTCTTGAAACGAAGAACTCCTTTCATGATCCCTGAAAGAGGTATATGAACTTTTTTTTTTTTTAATGAGAAAAAAGGGTTGGATGTGGTGGCTCACGCTTATAATCTCAGCACTCGGGAGGCAGAGGCAGGAGGATTGCTGTGAGTTTGGGGATTGCCTGGACTACATAGTGAGCTCAGGGCCAGCCTGAATTACAAAGTGAGGCCCTGTCTCAAAAAAAAAAAAAAAATTCAATGAGAAAAAAGGACTTAGGAGCCTTAAATGACTTACTATATGTCTAGAAAATTGTGAGCTGGATATCAAGCTGAATTCTTATTCCTGTGTTTCTAAATAGGTGGTCACTTTGGTAAACATGGTTTTGGTATTAAATGCACACTTATTGAACATTGTAACCAAAAGGGGAAACTGAGACACAAGAAGAGTGGTAGTGACTGACCTAAGGGTACATCTACAAGTGCTACAGCTGGCATGAGAACTGATGCCCTTAAAATCTGTGACTTCTCCCCTGGCACAGCTATACATGGTGTCTCCCATTTTGTAGGACCCCCCTTCTTACTTGCCAAGCTTATAGCCCAAGCTCTGAGGAGCTCCTAATCCTGGGCAATAAGGCTGGAGGGGTGTCTTTTTATTTTTATTTAGTTTTTTGAGACAGGGTCTCACCAGGCTGGTCCTGAGCTCACTGTGTAGCTCTGGCTTGCCTTGAACTCAGCAATCCTGCCTCTGTCTCCTGGGATGTGCTGCCTGTGCTGGGATGACAGGCGTAAGCCACCATGCCCAGCAGGGGTGTCTCTTTTTTCATTTCAGGGCTCAGGAAGTTCTCCACAGAGGAGCTGGTATTTCAGCTGTCCTTGAAGGCTGATTTGCAGGAAAGAGGGTACTTTCAGGTGAAGAGAACCACAGGGCTGCAGACCTGAAAGTTGGGTTTAGAGGGAGGAAATCTAAATCCTCCCCACAGGGGGTGCTATTTAAACTCCAAAGAAAGGCTTTGTTGTTTTTCATGCCAGAGTAACAGGCCTCCCAGACTTGTTACCTGTGAGCTGTTAAAAGTTACAAGGAGGAGTTCCGATTGGTTATTCAGGGATGAAGGGGGCCTGTCCCTAACCTGTTGCGTGGGGAATAGTTTCCAGTTGTGCTTGTGCTTCCATTGGAACTGATGGGTGGCCAAGAGCTTCTGGGACCCTAGTCCTCTTGACCCTGTTTTTCCCATTTTGGTGCATTTCCTTCCAGGTTTGGTCTGTGCTTCTGACTCTTCCCAGGGGCTGACCTTGGACGGAACACAGTGCCCAGTCCTTGTCACCACTGAGGTCACCCACCCAGCACAAGTTAGGTTTTTGCTGGGGGCTCTGGCAGTGTTGCCTCTGTGCTTTTTTCTCCACTGTTTAATTACTTGTCTTGCCTCATGGACTCATTCTTTTGGGGTTTGTGAAATTGTAGTCCTTGTGATCTCTTTTTAGAATGTCCTTCAGAATATTTTGGAGTGCTGGTTCCTTAAGCATGAATTTCTTAAGGTTTTTTAATGATGGAAGTGTCTTATTTCTCCATCAGTTTTGTTTTTGGTACTGGGGATTGAACTCAGGACCTTACAGTTGAGAAGCAGGTCCCACTGAGCTAAATCCCGGCCATCTCCATCAATTTTGAAAAAATAGCTTTGCAAGGTACGTTAGTCTGGGTTGGAGATTGTTGTTTTTAAGAGTTTGAAATACTTCACTGGAAGTTCTCCTTGACTTGAGGGTTTGGGTTGAGAAATCTGCTGTGATTTGTTTCTTTTCTCCAACAGCTTTTTAGTGCTCTGTTCTTGTGTTGAACTTCTGGAATCTTGAGTATTAAATGCCTTGGTGTAGATTTTTTGATCATGGTTAATTGGAGTTCTACACGCCTCACTTAATTTGTATGTCAGTGTTTTTCCATACTTGAGAAATTTTGTCATTACTTCTGTAAGCAGGTTTTTTGTTATTGTCCTACATCCTGCTTTTTGCATTGATTCCAGTCAATCTTTTGTTATTCTTTGCATCATCTAGCAGCTGTTGGATTTATTTTTCATGGTTCTTTAGTATTTTTAAGAAATTTGTTTTAATTATCACTAACCACAATCCTGTCTTCGAAATCTGATATTCTGTTCTCATATTGGTTCCTTCTTCTGTTTATACTTTAAATGGAATATTTACTTATTTATTTGCAGTACTGGGGATCAACCTCAGAACCTTGTGCTTGCAAAAGGCAGAAACGGCTTTTTTTTTTTTGAGGCAGGATCTCGCTTTGTAGTTCAGGCTGACCCTGAGCTCACTATGTAGCCCAGGCAGGCCTCAAACTCAGCAATCCTCCTGTCTCTGCCTCCCGAGTGCTGGGATAACAGGCGTGAGCCACCACACCCGGCATGGAAATGGCTTTTTTTTTCCCTCTAGGATATCTGTTTGAATCTCTTTCATGGATTCCATTTCTTTCCTGTGTTGGACATTCATGGTTTCCATCATTTCCCAAGTTTTCCATTTTTCTTTGTATGTATCTGTGCTAGAGTCACTAACTATGTCTTTCATCATGGTTACCATCTCTGTAGTTACCTGAGAGATTCTTTTTTTCTTTTTGAGAGAGATTATTTCTGGTTTGTTTTTTTTTGTTTTGTTTTGTTTTGTTTTAGAGTTCCACTCATCTGCTTTGTTACTTATGCTGTTTCCACTTCAGAGAGTTCAGTGGGTTTCAAGCTATTCTCCTGCATTGCCCCTTGGGCTTGTCTTTTGTGAGCTGGAAGTCTTAAGCATTTTGTTTAAGCATTTTCTCATTTGCAATTTTTTTTTGTTTTAGTTTAATTTCTGGGTTGATGCTTATAAATTTCATATGGCAGGTAGCTTTATTGCTAGTATTGAGAACTTTTTTTTCTTCTTCTTCTTCTTTTTTTTTTTCTTCTTTTTTGCTTTGTAGTTCAGGCTGGCCCTGAGCTCACTATGGTGCCCAGGCAAGCCGCCGCGCGAACTCAGCAATCCTGTCTCCGCCTCCTGAGTGCTGGGATGACAGGCGTGAGCCACCAAGTCCGGCATTGTGGTATGCGGCATTGATTGTTGGTGGGCGTGTCTCCACACCCAGCATTATATGTGGTTACCGGGGATCAAACTCAGGACCTTAAGCTTGCGAGGCAGGCACCGGAACCACTGAGCTAACCCTCCGGCCCAGTATTGAGAACTTTTATTGCTAGTATTGAGAAGGAAATGACTACTTCTTAGAGATATCTTCCAGGTGTAGCTGGCTTTTGGGTTTGAGTCTGTTGCAAAATCCTACTTCTTGGGCCAGAGGATTAGCTCAGTGGTTCCAGCGCCTGCCTTGCAAGCGCAAGGTCCTGAGTTCGATCCCTGGAAGTCACATATAATGCTGGGCGTGGAGACTCACACCCACCAACAATCCATACCACATACCTCAGTGTTGGGCGTGGTGGCTCACGCCTGTAATCCCAGCACTCGGGAGGCAGAGACAGGAGGATTGCTGAGTTCGAAGCTTGCCTAGGCTACATAGTGAGCTCAGAGCCAGCCCAAACTACAAAGCGAGACCCTGTCTCAAAAAAAAAAAAAAAAATCCTACTTCTTTGATTTTTGGCCTATCCTCTGGTTCTTTGGGACTGGGCTATAATATTGTTTACAACCCTTAGGCAATCTCAGGCTTGGAATACCACGAAGAACAACTGATTAGAACGGTTATGTCACTTAAGTAGTACAATCAGCAATGACAAGAGTATCAAGTAAACACAGCCTAGAGAATGACACACTGTGGTCACTGTTAATTTGCCACCTTTAACTATATGCACTATATTTGTAGTTATATAAAAAATGTAAAACAAACTAGAAAATTATATACAGCAAATATGCCTTCAATATGGTAATTTTACTCTTGGAGAAAATTTAAAAGGGGTTAGAAGAAAAAATTAGAGACATAAAGGAAGAGGGAGAGATTAGAAGCAAGGCTGGAGGACAGAGGAAGAGTATCTGAGCTTTGGGAAACCGGTGAAGAAAACAGGGAAAGAAAGAAATAAAAAGAACAGCACAAAACAAAACAGACAACATCAAAATAGCTACAGTGTTCACACATAAAATAAGAACAAACAAGAAGAAGCAAAACAAGAATAAAAAAGTTTAAAAAAGAAGAGAAAAACGGCCCAGTTTGGATATGTCTCTGCTATCATTAGTAGACAGGATGGTCAGGCAGAGCCCAGATCGTGTTGATTACTCCCAGCGAGCCCGCGTAGGTTTGTGGTGGGGTAGTGGAGAATCCTAGCAAGCTTCTGCCTCCAGTTCCGTTGTTCCAGGCTGGTTTCTGGCTGGGAGGCTGGGACCCGATTTACTTGGCTTACAGCACCCCATGTGCCTCCTGCTGGCTCGGCTGCTTGATCTCTTGCCTTCTCAAACTTCACTCTGACCCTGGAGCTGGTAGACGGAGCCAGCCTAAAGCTGCTCTGAGTTCTGAGCTCAGTTGGCCCCTCTGTAAGATGGCTACTGGCCAGTTGCCTTCCGGGAGGCATTTGAACCCAGATAACACACCAGCTGTTGCAGTCCGCTGTGTCCATTGCTGAGTTCCCCTGATCTATTTCTCTGGCAGCCAGTAGTTCCTGTGTGTCTGGAGGCTTGAGCTTCCCCTGCAGAACAGTGGCTCAGGGAGTAGGCACGGTTCTGTCCTTACCTTCCTTGGGGGCTTCAGGTCCTTGCTGGGTCCCAGGAAGCCCCTTCCTCCATCTTCTCGCCCGCACTGGCTCTGTTCCCATGACTGGACACCCAATCTCAGAGAGGCCGTTTCTCCGCTATTCACTACTCCACCGTCTTCCTAGAAGTCCGGCCTCTGTGCTCTGAAGGACAGTGAACATTCCCTCGAGCAGCTGCCATCTCTCCTGGTGGACCTGGCAGTGCCTGGATGGTAGAGCAGGTTTCCTTTTGGAGTGAGGGTTTCTAAGGGCAGGGAGTCACCCCAGCCTTTGTCCTGGGGACCAACACCGAGGAGGCCTAGTCCATGGGGCCAGGAGCTGCAGCAATGTGGGGTGGGTTTTAGGGGGCTTCTCTGTGGAGATTCCATAGGGAGGAGACATGGGTTCCGTTTTGGAGACTACTCTGAAGCCTGGCTCTGTCACTCCCCCAGAAGTCCTGGCCATCTTTCCTTGAAACCTTTCCTAGAAAGTCAGAGGCTCGGGCCTGTCTGCGACTTCCTTGTAGAAGTTGGGAAGTAAATACCAGTCACCACCTTGGTGGGTAGGTGACCTGAGCGGGTGTTGACTTCTCTCTATGCCCAGGATCGAACTGTAGGCCAGAGAAAAAAATAACAGCTTCTGAGCGAAGGTGGGAAAGCACACATGTGGTGTGATATGCTTGTCCTTGGCAACATGGTGGTGGGCACAGGTGGAGCGTGTCCCTTTGCTCACAGAGCGTGGGCCTGATGAGCAGATGCTGTTAAGATCAGGTGATCCTTGGGCCGGAGGGTTAGATCAGTGATTCCGGTGCCTGCCTCACAAGCGCAAGGTCCTGAGTTCGATCCCCGATGACCATATACAATGCTGGGTGTGGTGACTCACTGCCCACCAGCGATCAATACCACATACCACAGTGCTGGGCGTGGTGGCTCACGCCTGTAATCCCAGCACCAGGAGGCAGAGACAGGAAGATAGGAGTTTGAGGCTTGTCTGGGCTACATAGTGAGCTCAGAGCCAGCCTGAACTACAAAGCGAGACCCTGTCTCAAAAAAAAAAAAAAAAAGATCAGGTGATCCTTGAAAGAGGCTTTGGGTCATACGCCCTGTGCACTCTGTGGTGTGTAGACTGAGCTGGCTGGGAGGCTGGGCCAGGCTTCCTGAGGAAGGGGTGTGGCCAGCCAGGCAGGGCTGCCAGCAAGCAAGCAGCAGGTACCAGGCCCCCGTTTGGACTGCGTCCTAGGGAGGCCCTTACTTGTGCTCGATTCTTTTCTCAAGATCCGTCTGTGGTCTTCATAGCCAGGAGGCCAAATTCAGCTGGATTTGTGGCCCACATCTGTAATCCCAGCATTCGGGAGGCTGAGACAGGAAGATTGCAAGTTTGAAAGAAAAAAAAATACTGTGCTAGAAAGGAAATGTACCAAGATTAACAGCAGATACTTGGGCTGTGAGACAAGGATGTTTTTCCCTCCTTTATTTATTCAGTAATCTGTTTGTGTTTTTTTGTTTGTTTGCTTTTTTTGAGACAGGGTCTCGCTTTGTAGTTCAGGCTGGCTCTGAGCTCACTATGTAGCCCAGGCAAGCCTCGAACTCAGCAATCCTCCTGCCTCTACCTCCTGAGTGCTGGGATTACAGGCGTGAGCCACCACGCCCGGTTTATTCAGTAATCTGAACAAAAACAAGTTAATGAATCAAAAAATCTTGTCTGGCTGATAGAGGATGGGGTAAGGCGATGTGGTGAGCAGACAGAGATGCGGTTTGAATGTGATGTTTTCTTTCTAGAGGTCCTGGGGATTGAACCCAGGGCCTTCACCCTGATCTACATACTCAACCCATTCCTTCTTTCTTTCTCTTTTTAATACTTTAGTTTCAGACAAGGTCTTGCTAAATCACCAAGTTGCTTGAGTTGGAATTGAATTTATTACCCTCCTGCTTTAGCTTCCCAGAGCGCTGGGGTTATAGGTGTGTGCGTCACCACACCGGAGTAACCCTTACAATGTACAGTAACTACATTGAATTAGCCTCCCCTCTTTCTCTGTTTTTCTTCTTTGTAGTGTTGGGGAAGCACATTTTCTGTTTATGGATATTTACGTGGTTTGGAATTTCTCATCATTAAAGAAAAGAACCATTAACAAACACCCTGCAAGAGAGTCACTTAATGCAGGCTTTCTGTGGTTGTGCCTGCCGCTCCTGGTCGTGCTGCTGGCGCCTCGCTTCGGTGCCTTTCCCTGCCTGGCCTGGTGTGCGCCCCGTCATGGAGGCTGCATTTACCACCCACTTGGTGAAGTCGTTTTGCCAGCTGCTCTTTCCTCTTGGCTCCCCTGCCTTATTTGAATTCAGAGGTGATGTCTGCCTGGTTGTGCCAGCTGCTGACCCCTGAGCCTATCTGGTGCTCTGTAAGCCAGGGCCGGCACAGGGTAGGTACACCGTAAGCCTTGGAGTGACACTGATCATCAAGCTCTCTCCTGCCCCAGGTCTTTGTGACTCTCACATTCTGTTTTTGGTCCTGAGCAGCTAAAGAGGTGATTAAGGAGATTGAAGACTTCGATGGCTTGGAGGCACTGCGCTTGGAGGGCAACACGGTGGGCGTGGAAGCAGCTCGGGTCATCGCCAAGGCCTTAGAGAAGAAGTCAGAGTTGAAGGTGAGGTCTGCAGGGTGAGCAGCTGGGGCTGCTTATGCACCAGCTCCCCCTACCCTGTCACAGCCCTCTCAGGCCCTGTTTGGTGACTGTCGCACACACAGCTGCTCTTCCTGTGACCACAGAGCCCCTCCTCCTGCACTGAGCAGACCCGAATAGAGTTAAGAGTGCAGAATGTTAGGCCTGTGATAGTGGCGTACACTCCCACGCAGGCCTCCCCCTCTGAGGAGGGAAGGGTGCTGCCTGAGCCGCAGATGGATGAGGAGGAGCGGCCGCCAGAGGCCCAGGCAGATGCTCCTCTCAGCCGACCAAGGTTCTTTCCTGGAGGTTAAATCCAGACGGTGCCTCCTGGGCTGACACAAAGGGCGCTTCGGAATCTGTTTTCTTTTTTGCAGTACTGGGGATCAGAGCCAGGAGTGGTCCGCCACTGAGTTATACTCCCAGGCCTTTTTAATTCCTGTTTACAGATAAAGTCTCACTAAGTTGCTCAGGTAGAGCTCTAACCTGTAATACTTCCCAGTCTGGATTCTTTTTTTTTTTTTTTTGAGACAGGGTCTCGCTTCGTAGTTCAGGCTGGTCCTGAGCTCACTATGTAGCCCAGGCAAGCCGCCCCGAACTCAGCAATCCTCTTGTCTCTGCCTCCCGAGTGCTGGGATGACAGGCGTGAGCCACCACACCTGGCACTGTGGTATGTGGTATTGATGGCTGGTGGGCGTGAGTCTCCACGCC